>JAYMFT010047060.1:0-15387 GCA_038088735.1 Panulirus argus | reverse complement strand
TTTCTCAAAAATTTGTAAGTACTTTCCCTGTCTGTTTTTCCCCTTTCTCAATTCTCTCTATATTTCAATTAGGGCCCGGCCTTGATGTTGACTTTTCTCCGTGACTGGAGCCTTCAACATAAAAATAAAACTAGCCAAACTCTAAAGTATAACATATAACTGACCAAACCCTAAAGCGTGATATAAACTAGCCTAACAATACAGTGTGATATACAACTAGGTAAGCACTACAGCATGATATACAACTAACCAAACAATAAAGTTTGATATACAACTAGGCAAAGACGACAATTTGATATACAAGTAGGCAATTACTACAGTGTGACATTCAACTAGACAAACAGTATAGTGTGACATACAACTAGTCAAACACTACAGTGTGAAGTACAACTAACCAAACACTACAGCTTGATATACAACTAGGCAAACACGAGTGTGATATACATGTAAGCAATCACTACAGTGTGACATAGAACTAGCCAAACTTTACATTGTGATATACAAGCGGTTAAGCACTACAGCGTGATATACAACTGATCAAACCTTACAATGTGATATATAACTAGCGAAACACTACAGTGTGATATACAACTAGCTCAACACTACACTCTGATGTACGACTAGGCTAACACTAGAGTGATATAAAATTAGCATAGCACTACAATGTTATATATAACTAGTTAAACACTAGAGTGTAATATACAACCAGCAAAACACTATAGTGTGATATAGAACTAGCGATGCACTACAGTTTGATATACATTTAACCAAATACTGCAGTGTGATATTTAACTAGCCAAACAGTACAGTGTAATATACAATTAGCCATACACTACAGTGTGATATACACCTAGCCAAACATTATAGTGTGATATACAACTAGCCAAAGACTTCATTGTGATATACAAGTAGCCAAGCACTACAGTGTGACATATAGCTAGCCAAACACTACACTATCTTTACAACAAACTAATCACTTCAGTTTGATACACAACTAGCCACACACTACAGTGTGATATACAACTAGCCAAACTCTATACTGTGATTTAAAAATAACCAAACATTACAGTGTGATACACATCTGGCCAAACACTAGAGGGTGATATACAAGTAGCCAAACTCTATAGTGTTACATACAACTAACCAAATAGCACAGTGTGATATACAACTAGCCAAACTTACAATGTGATACACATCTAGCCAAACACTTGAGGGGGGATATAAAAGTAGCCAAGCCTATAGTGCGACATACAAGTAGCCTAACAGTATAGTGTGATATACAATTAGTCAAACATTGCAGTATGATATTGAATTAGCCAAACACTACAGTTTGACATACAAGTAACCAAACACTACAGGGTGATATACAACTAGCCAAACAATACAGTGTGAAAAACAACTAGACAAACACTACAGCGTGATATACAACTAGCCAAACACTACAGTGTGGCATACAACTAGTCAAACACTACAATGTGATATGGAACTAGCCAAACACTACTGTTTGATATAAAACTACAACTAGTCAAACACTACAATGTGATATGGAACTAGCCAAACACTACTGTTTGATATAAAACTAGCCAAACAGTACAAAGTGATATACAACTAGCCAAACAGTACAGTGTTATTTACAACTAGCCAAATGCTACAGTGTGATATACAAGAAGCCAAGCATTACAGTGTGCCATACAACCAACCAAACAGTACAGTGTGATATGCAACTAGCCAAAACTACATTATGTTATACAAATAGCGAAACACTACAGTTTGACATACAACTAGCTAAACACTACAGTGTGACATAAAACTAACCAAACACTACAGCGTTATATAAACTAGCCAAACAATACAGAGTGATATACAACTAGGCAAGTGCTACAGTGTGAAATACATCTTGTTTACACTTTGAAACACACAAAAAAGTTTTGCATGAAATGATGCAGTGACAGAACACTGAAAAATCACAACAAAATGGATATTAGATCCTCTTCAGTAAATCGTTCTGTGAAGCATATAGGCCAGTCTGACCGCTGGAAAGGATGGCGCCAGTGTTTATGATTGATTAAGAAATGAATGGTTTAGAGAGAGATGTGGTAACAACAAGAGTGTAGTTAAGAGAGCTGAAGGGGGTGTCCTAAATGGTTTTCGACATATAGAAAGAACTAGTGAGGATAGGTTGACAAAGAGGATATACGCATGTGTCAGAATTGGAGAGGATAAGAAGAATGGATAGAACAAATATGAGATGGAAGGGTAAAGTGGAAAAGAGCTTGAGTCATTGGGGCCTGAACATGCAGTTGTGTGAAAGGCATGCCCGGAAAAGAGTGAATTGGAACGATGTGAAATACTGGGGTTGGGGTGCTGTCACTGGATTGAACCAAGGCATGCGAAGCATTCAGAGTAAACCATGAAGAGGTCTGTGGGGCCTGGAGGTGGATAGGGAGCTATGGTTTCGGTGCATTAAACATGACAGCTAGAGAATGGATGTGAGCGGACGTGGCCTTTCGTTGTCTGCTCCTGGTGTTACCCCGCTAATGCGGTAAACGGTGATCAAGTATGGCTCTTTTGGCCACTGTCTTGATGTTTCATGATTTTGCATCACCTCATGAAGTACCCCTTCCTCAGACAAGCTTGGCAGGTGGCCTCCTTTGCAGGGCACGAGGCCCTGCCAACAGCATGATTGCTGCCACAATTCCTATAAGCTTGAGGAGAGGCAATTGTGAGGGTGGCAGCAGCACTTTTCCAGGGTTTGGGATCACCTTTTACATCTGGCTCCCATGCTGTGTCGTTCTGAGTTCCACCACACACCATGCCGGGTGTGACAGAGACACAAAGGATCCCGTCTTGCAGCCCTAAGTGAGAAGCACCTAACCCGAGACTTCTCAATATATGTGGAGCCATCATAGGCCTGAAAAATCTCCGTTTACGTCAAAGAGTTTTACAGTCCACCCATATCTCCTGGAGATCGCAGCCGCATTGCGGGCACTGAAACCCTAAGTCCACGGCTCGCAATGCACATCTCTGTAAGTACATGGCCATGGTCTCGTCACGTCCCTGTCCACAACTAAAGGACTCGGTCCACTGCACTGCCTGGTTTGAGGAATAGAGCGCCATGCTCCTGATGGTGCCTAAAGCCTCCGACACTCGTAGTCCTTGCCACTGTCTGGCAGAGAACCTGGCATCCAGGGCAATGGGAAAGGCAGAGACACAGTATAGCCAGATGTGCAAGACGGATACCTCGTCAATCCAGCAGTGGAGGGATAGCGAAGCTTCCATAGATCTCCTCCATGTGCTGATGACGTCTCCAGTCACACATCTGAGAGGCTGGGTGACCCTCGCCAGTCAACAGTTTTGCTAAGCTTGGTACTTGAGATGATAGTGCCATAATGGGCCGTTTAGGTGCTTCGTTTACACCACGAAGCCCTTATGAGTGTTCCTGCTGAAGTCCTCTTCAAAAGCCTTTCACCCAGGATATAGCAGCCTACCATACTAGAACATTCTGTGCTAAATCACGCAGCATATAGAGTTAGATAAAAAAGCAGTGCATGGGGATGCGTCTACCACCTCCCATACACTCTGGTCAAGGACTGCCCGGGGGCAACACCGCTGCCCCCGGGCCAACATATCATACAACATTATCCTCCCACACATGTTAAATAAAGTAGCCTGTGCTGTCTTGCTCTCTGTGATGAAAATTGTTGTGGCTGTATATAATACTGATTTTATTTTTACGGAAATTTTCATTGATAACTTTTTTCAGATTATAACAACAGGACTAGTTTACAAGCTCCGAGCACAGACACCAGAGGTAGCTGAAATTTATAATGAGTACTATTCCATCACAGAAGGTGATATTAACATCATGATATCCAGATAGGGGCAATCTCCTTCCAGTTGCTCGGGTGTAGATACTACCTAAATATGCATGATGATAACCTAATATTAGATTTAGTTCTAGCTACAAACAAGGAAATTATTGATAAAGTATAAGTTGGAGACAAGTTTTGTGCAAGTGATCACCAACAAATTACATTTGAATTAACTTTCAAAACTCGAATGTAAAGTTGGTCAGTATGAAAATAATGAAAATACCCCATTTAGAGTTAGAAACTTTAGATATCTTTGCATTGTATTTAGCAAACAAATCTTGACTGTAAATGTTAATGAAAACGATATAGATATAGCTTGAAATAGCATTGTTAAAGGTTTCAAGCCACTGAGAAAATATGTGGCAGTGTGTAGCTGACAGTAATTTTTCCAAAATGAAACCTTGATTAGATAAAAGGTTTAAGGCTTGAGTCATATGATTTCACATAAAGTAGTGGATACAAGACTTATACTTTTCAAACTATGATTTAAAACGAAGAAATTTACATTTTTAGCTTAACAGACCGGTATATTTTCTTTTAACTGCTTAGATAAAACATACACGTCACAGCTCTAGTTTGATATACCGGTTGGAGTGGTTAAAAATAATATTATAGATATGCTTGGAAACAGACTTGATAAATGATTACTTTGCTACAGATCAATGAATTATATAATTTGTACCATCTTAATCACGAACGTTTTGCAGGTTTTACTTTAAATAATGTGTATGTTTTCTACTCACTCAAACCACAGTAATCTGTGAGTTTTTGGTATTGTCCACTATCATAAACATCCTCAAAAGAACAAAGCGGTGTGTAGGTGTTTGATTACTTTGTATTCCTCTAGCCATTGGTATTAGATGTAGCTCAATAAAAGATGGTCCCATATGAGCTAGGTACTTCCTTTGTTTGCTAGAAACACCTACACACTTAATCAACCTGCCTTATGCCATATATTGTTTTCAGGCATTTAATTTCCAGCACATTGTTCCTGTAACCAACTTTTTTTTTTATGTTGAAGGCTCCAGTCGATGAAAGAAGTCCAAATCAAAGCCGGGCCTGAATTGAAATACATAGGGAGTAATAAAAGAAAAAGATAAAAGAGGTGAAAAACTTGTCTTTTGAAATGAGCCAGGTCATAGTTATTGGGAAAGACACGAGAAGGTAAAGAGTTCCAAAGATTTGACGTGTGGGGAAAGAAGCCATTATCAAAACAGTCCACCCCTTGAATTGTCGATGGCCCCACAGTAATCATGTGACGCAGCAACTTGCCGAAAGTGCGTGGTCTAGCTAGCGGTGGGGGCACACAAGCAGACAGTTCTCGGGAGTAAAAGTCAAAGTAATACCTGTGGAAGAGGGAAAGTGAACCAACATTACGGCGTAGGGCAAGAGGTTCAAGTTTGGAATTTAGCCTGGGACAATTCATAAGTCGGAGCGTTTTCGACTCAAGTCTGTCAAGTAAGGATTCAGAGCTAGAATCACCCAGATGTGAGAGCAGTACTCCAAGCAAGGACGAATCAATCATTTGTTTAAACCGAGTAACTGCTCAGAAAAAAAGAAGTTTCGACATCTAAATAGGATACCCAGCTCCTTAGAGGCAGATTTCGCTCTTCCCATAATGTGGGGTTTCAAAGAAAGAGTGGTTGTTACAGTAATAACAAGTATGTTCATTGAGTCAAGGGGTGAAATTTCATAGCCGTCAAAGGAGAGACGAAAGTTGTAAAGAGTTTTCTATAGAGAGATGGGTAGAAACTGGGTCTTGAAGGTATTGAACTTGACTAGTTTTTGTGTACCCCACTGAGATATCCTGTCCGAGTTTTTTGAGGAAGCTACATCAAGGCGAGTTCCAGATCGAGTGAGAGAAGAGGGATCAGAATTAAAGGATGTGGATGAATGCAGTGTTGAGTCGTCAACATATGAGTGCAATGATTATATCACTGGTCAACAAAAATTTTGTCTCATGAAAAAAAAGAATATATGTTTCTTATGTATTTTTGTACGCTGAATCCAAATATGCTTTCAGAATTTCTCTATCACCCATAGTTTTGCTGTTCAAGCATACTCGCATATCATTATGTACAATGTATATGCACCAGTGCTCTAGGAGCATTTGAAACAAAAAGTTGAACAAACACAGCACTTTTCATTGTTTGTGAAGTGCAATAGCTTCTTTTTGAAAGCAGAACCCTAGATAGACAAGTCACCAGTGGCCTGCAGAAACACGACTAGAAATGTTGGGACATTCAAACAGTACCCACCCCTGAGTAGCAGTTCTCTGTCAGTTGCAGGCTAGAAATCAATATGTAAACAGTGTCTTTTCCATTCTGTTGACGGATTGTGCTTTTGTGTATTCAAATGTTGTGCTGTTACCCCACTCACCATTATAATGCCAAGATATTGTGTAAATAGTCCGAATTCTTTCTACTACATCTGCGGTGAACTGACATTTATATCGCAAAAACGTTCTTTCACACCCCTCATTTAAAGATGCTATGAACATTATTTTGGTTGTGAAGTGGGTGATCAGGATAAAAGTTGGGTACCTCATATTTATTGTGTCACATGTGTCAGGCTTCTCACAGCATGGGCAAAAGGCTCACGCCGTATGCCTTTTGCCATTCCTATGGTTTGGAGAGAACCCAAAGTTCACGCTTCGGATTGCTACTTCTGCATGACAAAAATAAATGGTATAACATCAAAATCCAATCAAACTGTTAGTTATCCTAATCTACCATCTGCTGTGAGGCCAGTACCTCACAATCAGGAATTGCCTGTGTCAGAGCCTCCAAGAAACATGACACTGCGTGACGAAGAGTTAAGAAAGGAGAAAGTAGATCAAGTAGAGGACAATATGGATCAACCATTTGAAGCAAGCTGTTCTTCAAGTGAACCACATTTACTGAGTCAAAGAGATCTTGATGATCTCGTCCGCGATTTAGATTAGTCTAAGAAGCAAGCCGAACTTTTGGTTCCAGTTTAAAGGGCTGGATTCTTATCCAGAATGAAACTAAAGTTTGTTTTTATCATGATCGCCATGTCGTTTTCAAAATATTTTCTCCCTTGAAGATGGTCTGGTGTCTTGCAATGATGTTCGTTCTGTTATGGAGGTACTTGGCCACGAGTATAACACAGATGAGTGGCGCTTGTTGATTGAATCATCAAAAGTAAGCTTGAAAGCGGTTCTACTCCATAACTGAAATAAGTTCCCCTCAGTTCCTCTGGCTGAGGCAGCTAACATGAAGGAATCATATGATAACATGACGCTTCTTTTGATAGCATGAAGCTTCTTTTGGAAAAAAATGAGTAAGGCGACTTCAAGTGGAATGCATGCGATGACCTACAGGTTTGTAGCACTTTTCCTCGGAACGCAACTTGGTTGCACTAACTTCTGTTGTTTCCTCTGTGAGTGGGACATTATGGGAATAGCTCAGTCTGCCTCTAAGAAACTGGGTGTCCTGTTTAGATGTCACAACGTCTCTTCTGAACAGTTGCTCCGTTTACACAAGGGATTGATTCGTCCTTGCATGGAGTACTGCTCTCACATCTGGGGTGGTTGTAGCTCTTGTTTCCTTACTTGACAGAGTTGAGTCGAAAGCAATCCGACTTATAAACTGTCCCAGGCTAACTACCTAACTTGATCCCCTTGCCCAAGGCTGCAATGTTGGTTCACCTTCCCTCTTCTATAGGTATTACTTTGGTTTTTGCTCCCTAGAGCTGGCTGCTTGTGTGCCCCACCACTAGCTAGACCACGCAACACTCGGCAAGCTGCTGCGTCACATGATTACTGTGTGGCCTTCGGTAACTCAAGGGTGTGCCGTTTTGATGACTGCTTTTTTCCCTACACGTCGAAGCTTTGGAACTCTTTACCTTCTCATGTCTTTCCCAATAACTATGACCTAGCTCATCTCAAAAGACAGGTCTTTCACTTTTTCAAAAATTCGTAATTACTTTCCCTGTTTTTTCTGTTTCTTAATTCTCTCTATATTTCAGTTCAGGCCCGGCCTTGATGTGGACTTTTGTCCGTGACTGGAACCTTCAAAATAAAAGAAGAATGATCATATGTGAAAAAGCGTGGCCAAAACGAACATCACTGACTCCATGGAAGAAGAATGTCATCAATCCTCCTCTTGTTGATCTTGAGAAAATTCATCTGCCTTCTTTTGCTCATGAAGCTCGGGTTGATACAAAATTCAAGGAGGCCATTTTTGTAGGACCACAGATCAGGGAACTGCTTCGAGATGAAAAGTTCGATGAAGAGCTAGATGAAGTTGAAAAAACTGCATGACTGTCATATAAGATACTGTAAGATTTTTTTGGGGGGAATCACAGATCAGAAAACTACTGTGATGTTTTGAAAGATCTATTGACCTCATATAAAGCTCCGGGGTGCAATATGAGTCTAAAAATCCACTTTCTGGACTGGCACTTAGATTTTTTCCCGGAAAATCTTGGGGCAGTCAGTGATGAGCACGGCGAAAGATTTCACCAGAACATTTTGGACATGGAAAAGCGATACCAAGGAAAGTTGAGCCCCTCTATATTGGTAGAATACTGCTTGAAACTGAGGAGGGATGTTCATGAGGCCAAATATAGCCGAAAATCGTACACTTCTACATTCTAGAGTTAATATTTTCAGTGTAACACCAGCCATATTTATGAATGAGTACTATACACCCATTGTAAAATTTAATTGCTCTGTCACGTTAAAACCAAGTCTGATAGAAAGCTTCTAAACACAGATTCGAATTCAGCTTTAAAGCTACTATGAGGTTCACCTATTCTAGTTTGTAGGACAAAAAAGGAAAAAAAAAATTGTTGACCAGTGATTTGTGGAGAACAGGTAATCGTTGAAAAAAAAGGATAAAAAGTATAAGGGACAGAACAGAACCTTGAGGGGAGGCTGGTTCATCAAAACCACACAGATAGATCAGCCGGAGAGGAAGGTAGATATGAAAGAAGAAAGTGAGGGAGGGAAGCCAAAAGAGGAGAGCTTAAAGATGAGACCCCTATGCCATACCCAGTCAAAAGCTTTGGATAAGTCAAGGGCAACGACACATGAGTCCCCAAAATCTTTCAGGGATGATGCCCATATATCAGTAAGATAGGAACGAATATCACCAGTAGATCGCGCCTTACGTAAGCCATGCTTGTGATCTGAGAAAAGACTGATTTTCGAGTTGTCTAAGGCTATGGGAGTTAAGGAGGGATTCAAAGACTATGAAGATGGTTGATGTTAAAACAGCAGAACGATAGTTAGAGGAGTCAGAATGGTCACCCTTTTTTAAGATGGGATATGTCAATGCAAGCTTCCAAAGAGAAGGAAATGTTTTGGTTTTTAATCAGAAACAACAGACGAGCAGGCACAGGTGCAAGTTCAGAGGCACACTCCTTCAGTACACGGGAATGGATACCATCAAGGCCATAAGCCTCACTTGTCTCCAGAGAGAAAAGCGCTTTTCTGACAGTCCGAAAAGAGATTATGGGAAGAGTCAGAACGGAAAAGTGAAGGAAAGGTAGAGCGATAGAAGTTGTTATAGATGCCCTTAGCTAAAGGCCAGAAAGACCTATCAGTGGATGAAGAGGATAGTTTATTGCAACTCCTTTGAATAAAGGAACGCTTTGCCTCATGAATAAAGTGCTTACAATGATTACGGGCAGCTGAAGAGAGCCAGAGGAAGGAGTGTTTTTCTAATCCCGATATGCCTGATCCTTTAGCTGAATGGCCTCAGAACAGGAACGTTGAACCATGGATTGGATGAAAAGGTCGTCATTGAGGATAACTTCTGCTGTGCATTTGGCAGGCAGAAGCATCACCACAAAAGAGACAGTAATTTACCCAAGGAAAGTCAGAGAAGTTACGTAAGTTATGCCTGTCAGCTTTCTTCAGGTGCCAGTATCTACGCTTAGAAGTGATTTCTGGAAAGGGAGGTGCCGTTAGAATAAATACATTTATTAGGGTGTGATCAGATGAGCTCCCCTCTTTTGATTTCCCTTCCTCACTTTGCTCCTTCATATCTAGCATCCTCTCTAGCTGATCTATCTCTGTGGTTGTTGATGGATCAGCCTCCCCCTTTTCTCCATCAACAGCGGTGTCCTTCAAGGGTCTGTCCTGTCCCCTACACTTATTCTCCTTTTTTTCAACGAGTTCCTCTCTTCTACAAATAATCCAATGCACTCATATGCTGAAGACATAACACTACATTCATCTACATTTTTAAATTCAGCTCCCTCTTCTCTCACTTGATCTGCATCTTGCCTTGACACAGCTTCTACAATAAACTCGGACTTGAACAGGATATCTCAGTAGGGTACACAAAATCTTGTTAAGCTTATTGCCTCCAAGACCTAATTTCTACCCATCTCTTTATCGAAAACTCCTCAAACCCCTCGTTTCTCCTTTGACGGTTCTGTAATTCCACCTCTTGACTCAATGAGCATGCTTGGTATTACTGTAACCTCCACTCTGTCTTGGAAACCCCACATTATGGGAATAGCTAAGGCTGCCCCTAAGAAACTGGGAGTCCTGTTTAGATATCAAAACTTCTCTTCTGAACAGCTGCTCCGATTATCCAAGGGATTAAGTCGTCCTTTTATGGAGTACTGCTCTCACATTTGGGGTGCTTCTAGCTCTGTTTCCTTACTTGACAGAGTTAAGTCGAAAGCGGTCCGACTTATAAACTGTCCCAGGCTAACTTCAAACTTGACCCCCTTGCCCTACGCCGCAATTTTGGTTCACTTTTCCTGTTCTATAGGTATTACTTTGGTTTTTGTTCCCGAGAGCTGGCTGCTTGTATGCCCCCACCGCTAGCTAGACCACGCAATACTCGGCAAGCTGCTGCGTCACATGATTATTGTATGGCCATTAGCATCTCAAGAGTGGGCCGTTTTGACACCTGCTTCTTTCCCTACACGTCGAAGGTTTGGAACTCTTTGCCTTCCCATGTCTTTTCCAATAACTATGACCTTGCACATTTCAAAAGACAGGATTTTCACTTTCTCAAAAATTTGTAAATACTTTCCCTTGTCTTTTCTTTTTCCGTTTCATAATTTTCTATATTTCAACTAAGGCCCGGCCTCGATGTTGACTTCTGTCCGTGACTGAAGCCTTTAACATAAAACAAAAACATTAGATTAATGATCCAGCCTCCTTGCTGGGTATTCATGCATTTTTTGTTTGCATTTGTGGTACGTTTTCAGGAATTACTGTAAACTTAATGCTTTTCTGCCGTGCTTGTTTGGCACCTGTTGCCAGGGATATATCATGTCTCTCCCTCCCACGTTCGAGATTGTAAAGATCTAGGTCTTCAAACTGTTTATGGTAATCCATTCCATTTATTTTACGTGTGAAACTTTTTGTTTTCTCGCTGTCTTGCTTACTTCAGTCTGTTTAACAGGTGGCCATACAATACAGCAGCAGTCGAGTTTACTTATACACACATTAAAAATTTTCATCATCAAATGTTTGTCTTTTGTTGGAAATGTTCTCACTATCATTCCACTTATTGTCTGACTGGAAAGCACTACGATATCTATACAATATGTTCCTTGAACCTAAGTTTATCAATGATTTATTTCTCCCAAATCTCCGAAGTTTTGCTGTACTCGTTATTTCTTTTCCTGTCGGGCCTCTGTAAGTAGGCGCTACAATAACATTAGCTGTCCCAAGACCAACATGTTCAAATTTCTTTTCATTAAGTCCTCACCCGCCTGTCTGTAGTTATTATAGATTTTATAGTTTTTCTCAATATTTCACACACTCTATTGCTCTACTTTCTTACATGTCATCTGCAAAGCAACAGACTACGCACTCTCATACTTCCCTATCTAGGTCTGAGATCATGATTACAGGGTATCATACTAAGGATTACAAAGAAATTCAAGCAGCAGCAGACCACTGGGTCCCCTCAAGCCTGGTTCTCATAGTGGAAGACTATCAAAACCTACAGATTGGTGTGGTTAAATTTGGAAGTACGTACAGACCATTAAGAAACACCGCAAATTGTCAGTGTGACTAAGCAGGCGCAAAATAATGTTATTCGTGGACTATTTTTTATACACTGGAGGCCCCAGTCACGGAGAAAAGTCTACAACAAGGCCGGGCCTTAATGGAAATACAAAAAGGATTATGAAAGGGGAAAACAGAATCAAGGGAAAGAATTTACAAATTCTCGAGGAAGTGAAAAACCTGTCTGTTAAAATTTGACAGGTCGTAGTTATTGGGAAAGACATGAGAAGGTAGGGAGTTCCAAATCTTAGAGGTGTCAAAACGGCACACCCTTGAGTTACCGATGGCCACACAATGTTCATGTGACGCAGCAGCTGGCCGAGTATTGTGTGCTCTAACAAAGGGTGAGGTACACAAGCAGCCAGCTCTCGGGAGCAGAAACCAAAGGTCAGGTTTTGCAGTTAACCTGTAGTGTCCATAAGTCGGACCGCTGTCGACTCAACTCTGATTCGTTCTTATATTGAGTGCTGCGGTTATAGCTCTACATCCTTACTTGACAATCCTTCGTATAAACGGAGCAGCTGTTCAGAAGAAAAAAAAATTTCGACTTCTAAATAGGACACCCAGTTTCTTAAAGGCAGACTCAGTTATTCCCATAATGTGGGGTTTCCAAGAAACAGTGGATGTTACAGTAATACCAAGTATATTAATTGAGTTAAGAGGTGAAATTACAAAACAGTCAAAGGAGAGACGAAAGTTGTGAAGAATTTTCGATAGAGAGATAGGTAGAAACTGGGTATTGGGAGAATTAAACTTATCCAGATTTCGTTTACCTCATTATGATATGCTGTTTCGAGACAAGATGTAGATCTCGAGAGAGATGGAATAGAATTGAAGGACGTGGGGGAATGCAGGGATGAAAAGTCAGCGTATGAGTGCATTTACCTATTTTTGGAAGAGAGAAAATCGTTGATAAATAAGGAGAAAACGTGTAGGGGACAGTACAGAACCTTGAGGGACACCGCTGCTGATAGAGGATGGGGCGGGGGGAGGGGTTAATCCATTAATAACCACTGAGATAGATCGACCAGAGAAGGAACCTAGATATGAGGGAATAAAGTGAGGGAAAGAAGCCAAAAGAGGGGAGCTTAAGATATGAGACCTCGATTCCACACCCTGTCAAAAGCTTTGGATATGTCAAGGGTAAATAAGTAGGATTTCCCAAAATCTTTCAGGGATGATGACTAGACATTCGTAAGATAAGAAAGAATACCACAAGTGGATCTTGCCTTACGGAAGCCATACTGGTAATCAGGGAAGAGTGTGAGATTCAAGATGTTTATGGATAAAGGAGCTGAGGAGGGATTCAAAGACTGGAAATGATAGATGTCAAAGCAACAGGACGATGGCTCTATAGTATTAATAGTACTGCTTTCAACAACTATAACTGGCAAATCGTTCCTTATATTAACAATCTTGTTGAAGACAAAGTACTTCGCCTCGTTCGAGGTAAACGTTTGCCCACGAGCTTGCATCCATTACTGCAGGTAAAATTAGACGACTGAAGTCGTAAGCAGCTTGTTAGATCAAGATTATCAAAGCCTTTGGTAATTTTGAATACTAGTATGACATCACTACCTAACCTTTGCTTTTCCAGGTTTAACAGATTCAGTTCGTTTAGTCAGCTCTCGTAGGATTTGTTTCTCAGTTCGAGAATCATTTCGGTAAGTGGATGCTGTAGACCAATCATTTTGTCTATATCTTTTTCCAAAAAGAGTGACCAAAACTGAACGCAATATTCAAGATGTGGACACAACACGTAAATTGTAAAAAGTAAAGATGATTTCCCTGGAGTTAAACTCGGGAGCCTTACCTGTGAATCCCAGAATTTTGTGTGTTCTTTTAACTGCTTCTGGACACTGCTTACTTGGTTTTACGTCACCAGAGATTATTACGCCCAAGTCATTTTCCTCTTTTGCTATTTAGTGTTCGGCAGAATTCATACTGTAGCACGCCTTTACGTTTTAACTACCGATATGTAAAACTTTGCACTTACTTATACGAAAATTCCTTTTCCACTTTTGATGCCAGTCCATTAGTTTGTCTCTCATTTTGATGCTGTATGTTTATTTCCTAGCTTAACATCACCTGCGAATTTCGATACCTTACAATGCAGCTCATCATCAGTGTCATTAATATGAATGGGAAAGAGAACCGATTCCAAGACTGATCCGTGTGGCACGTCACTTGTTACGTCTGACCATTCTGAGGCTTGACCATTAATTACAACTCTTTGCTTACGGCCTGTCAACCAATTTCCTGTCCACCGAAGTACAATCCCATCAATGCCATGTGACAACTTTTGCTAGTAACCTTTGATGCGGAAGCTTATCGAATGCCTTTTGAACTGCTTAACTTACATCATACTAATTCATTTCGTCATAAAAGAAATCAAACGTATTTTTCAGACATGAGTGATTTCATCGAAAACCATGTTGAGAATCGTTTATCAAGTGGTAGTCCTCTAAATGGTCTACAATTCTCTCTCAAATGACCGTTTCAATAACTTTTCCAATTACAGACGTTAAGCTAATTGGATGGTAATTTTCGGGCAGTGATTTACTTTTCTTTTTATAAATGGATGTTACATTGGCAAGCTTCCATTCCTCAGGAACTTTTCCCGTAGCGAGTGACTTATTGACAGAGAAACCAGGAGCTTACCTGTCTCATTTTTTGCCCTTGGATAAACCTCGTCTGGTCCTGCCGTGTTATATCTTTCGTTTCGTGTATTCGGATAGTATGGCTTCAACCTTTATGTCACTTTGTTGCAGACCGTTCTCCTCTCTTACCAATAAAAATGGATTCGGAACATGAGTTGTGTCTTCGATCGTAAGTACGAAGGCATTAAGATAATAAAAAAATGTTGGGCCACAACTTTATTGCCCTGAACCAAATCCGCGTTTTCCGGGATTAATGGACCAGTTGACTGGGTAATGACTCTTCTGCTTATAATAAAAACTATGAAACTCTTTTGGGTTTCTTTTGCTACATTCGGCAACACATGCCTCATACTGACGTTCATTATGTCGTATTAGTCTCTTAGTTTCTCTACACAAGTACAAGCTGGTTATTGGTTATTTCAGGTTCTAATACGCTACGTACTTTCTTAGTTATCATGAACTTCTCTCCTTCATCGTTCCACCACCTTGGCTTCATTTCCGAAGACCATCTACCACCCACCGGCACACATGTTCTCTCTACTGCGACCTGTTCACAACTGTTCCTTGCAACACCCCTGACAATACACCTTCCTCAGTTATGTATCCACTCGCAACTACGTTAAAGTTTCTGTTGGTAAAAAACTCTTTGATCTATTTTCCTATCATTCCTCTTTTATCTTAACTTGCAGGTGTTGGAGGGCAAGAGGAGCAGGTGGTGGAGTGTTGGGGTGAGTAGTGGAAGGCAAGAGGGGCAAGTGGTGGAGTGTAGGAATGAGTAGTGGAAGGCAAGAGGGGCAAGTGGTGGAGTGTAGAGGTGAGTAGTGGAAGGCAAGAGGGGCAAGGGGTGGAG
>JAYMFT010047049.1:0-15387 GCA_038088735.1 Panulirus argus | reverse complement strand
TATATATATATATATATAAACCCGGGTTCCCTTTCTGTGAAGAAGCTCACGTAGCTTCAAGGCTAAGGAAATTACCGATTCCCTTTCAAAGCGCGAATTCCTCGACTAGGCTACACACTCTTTTGTCGCCACACAACGTTAAATCCTCATCGAGGTGAACCTTCACTGGCGACATAACCACAAGCATTCGGAATCCAATGTAGCCAACATGACAGAAATTAGAGTGATACCACACTCCACTTTTTCATCTTGAGCAATGGGTTCCTGCTGGAAATGTGTACGGAAGACGATTTAAAAATATCGAGGTATGAAGTATCGTAGTTCAGCGAGGGTATCCGTCACCGCGATTCTCCTCACCTCATTACCGTTATACTCTCCACTTCTGGCCAAATTACTGACTAATCTATAGTCTGACTGGGGAACACTGACTGACGGACGCACAGTCTGCTTGCTCTTGGCTACAAGACTATGTGTTCTGAAATCTAATGGCGATCAATATATGACTGGTTTCAATCCAGAAATCGTAAGGTATAAATTACACATAATTCCTAACAGAAAATCTACATATGTTGGGTTATGCTTTCGCTATCAGTGCTCTATCCTTATGTACCCTAGCTTCCAAAAGAAACTGAAAAGATTCGAGAGAAACATTAATCAAGTAGTCCTACCCGCTCTGCCAAACTCTAGCAGCAACGAGCGACGAGTGGGGGCAATGTGGTAGAATTTGCCACACTAGTGCTAGTACCCTGCGCGCTGGTGCGAGACCAATGGCGTTGGCAGGCTTAATATTACATGTCGTACACGTAGTAAGTCCGACAATATATACTGCAAAGTTAACATAACATATATTATAACACAAGTATGATATAGATTCAGATTCTATCGACATCTTACAGGGTGATATTCAATAGTTTCACCAATACACCTCAACTTCAAACTTCAGCTCTTCAGAGAATTTCAATATGCAGACTAGTCTAATCCTAGCCCCTTCGGCTGTGTATGACAGCCTGGCCTTTGGCTTAAACCCTTAAGGTTCAGGTCAAAGGTTAGGCAATCAAATCCAAGGATCGTGCTGAACAGGTTGTCACATCTTGACTGCAAGTTACGGTTCCCGACTGAATGACATCTCATAAGTTCGGTGACCACAAGTCAAACAACACACGCACGGCATGATTTAGTCACGACTAGGGTCCAGAATAATCACAGAGCGTTTGACACCTGCAGTACTTTCAGACTCAGCCCACTTCCAGATTCACTGACTTTAGGTGATGGAGGAATGCAGTTTTCTTTTCATATAAACTCTTGGATACATTCCAAGCAACTGTTCACCGGGGAAGGTCTATATATATTTGAAAAGTCGAAGGGTCATTGTCGATGATGGTAAATTTGACAGTCTATCAACAGATGATTACTAGAAAGCCAATATTCGTGTCATAAGTCAACCAAATATGTTTTGAAATAGGAAGAAATGTATTTCTACCGCTTGCCTGGATGTCGTAACAAAGATTCGAGTCCAAAGGACAATAATCCAGAGAGTACAAAACAGGTGTGTGATCTTTAAAACATGAAATGTTACAATCTTCCCTGGGGTGTTGCTCATTTCGAAATAGATTGCTGTTTATGAATACGACGAGATACTGAGATATTATTAGAATATGTTTGATTCTTAGATTTACTGCGCTGTGTCATACGAGATATACACAGCTCGCATTTAAAAACTATATTCAGTTATTACTTTGCCGTAAATAGTTAAAAGAATTTAGGCCAAGAATCGTCCTAAGTGAACATCTAGAGCGCAATTAAACCAGCAAGACCTGCTGGTCCAACTGACACATCGTATGGCAGAATGGCAATCGTGGTAGTTAAACATTAATCCTATGTACAAGTGTTATATCAGCAACTAATACAACAAAAGAATTTTCCACATGTATTTCAACCTAGCCAGACTCGCCAACAGCAGAGAAACTCTTAACATTACACCTACTATGATAGAAGGGTTTTGCATAAGTACCAGCTGTTGCGGCAGGCGTAACAACGCCAAATGTTGCTCTTTGTGAGCTTGCTGACTGAGGCTGAGTACTTTTCCAAACTGCCTTCCTGTTACCGAAATTCCAACGGAAAATACGTATTTCTTAAGCTGATTTCACAATAGCTGGGACTCTCATTTGTCTTCGCTGTGAGGGAGTTGGAACTAAAGTGCCTCTTCGTCCGAGAATGGGAGGAGTAACGTCCACTAACGGCTCAGAAATGTCATGGTGATCAACGCGCCCTCTCGCAGTATCTAGCAAGCGCGGACTCCCAGCTCAGGGCAGCCAGTTATCGCTGAGCGGCGGCTAGAGAGAGACGCGTGTGTGCCCAGGTCTCCCGCTCCATCCCTCCCACATCATCCAGGTCTTGAGCGTCTGCCGACTTTTTTAAAGTGACTCGGAACAACACCACACTCGACAAAAATGTAACTTTTAGAGAAGTTCTACCATTCTGTCACAACACAGTAAATGACGGGTAAACCGTTGTAAGTAACAGACCACATGAGCATTGTAACAAAAATAACGGGTTACCGCATGCGTAACACGAAAAGCCTTGCGAGTAAGTGGTGGTAAAATGGGTCTCTGAGTAAAACAAAAACAAAATAACTAGGGAAAGTTATTAAGTAAAAATATGTTTCCTATTAGAGGTAGTTATTTTACACGGATTATTGTAATGCTCTCGAGACTAGTTTTGAAATGAAATGGAAAATATTACATTTGAATACAGAAAATTTAGAATAACAGGTGTCTGAACTATCAAATGATAGTGATAAATATGCATGAAGAGGCAAACTTTTGACCGATTCTGACCAAAAGAGGAACAAACGAGTTTTCAACAAAGAATTAAAGAGCTGAAGACGGTCATTGCACGAGATCTCGCATCTCCCTCTGTGTGAGTGTTTGTCTTCATATAAAGGCCCTATTGTGAAGTGCTTCGTATGACTGTCCCTAGAGTTAACTATGAGTGAGCGAACATTGCTCAGCCCGGCGGGTGCGCCGGTGTGTGTGAGGCTACCGGTACTGCTGGAAGCTGTATCAATAACAGAGGAGAAACTATTTTGAAAAGAAGAATTGTGAAAATATCAAAGGCAGTGTAAGGAAGGACAGCGACACGTAACAGCAGTGACAAGTGATAGGAATATAGGAAATATAACAGGTGGTGGATTAGGAGTAATGTGGTGGTGAGGTGGGGCGAGGGGCTTGTTAAGACCCGAGAAGTGAGCAGGTGTGGGAGCGGTGCAGCTGCTTCACGACCCGGGCTGCCTCTGCTGCTGTTGCTGCTGCAGCAGCTGCAGCTTTTCTTGCAAGGCTCTACCCATCATCGATTTGGTAGAAATATTTAACACATGTTCTCGAATAAGTGTTTGCCGCGGTGGGGCTCGAAACGTCTGCCGGGGCTACTGGGCATCAACTCTACAGCACCCTAACTGATCAGGCGACCTCCCTCCAACGTGCTAAAATATTGATGTTCAGTAGCCCCGGTTTAGGTGGTTCGAATCCCACCACGGCACATACATATTCGAGGACATGTCGTAAATATTGCAAGTAGTTTGGCGAACCGGGAAAAGCAATAAAAGACATAAATACCGCGAGAGAGATCAACACATCCTACCCTCCCCTCCCCTGGTAGCCCCCCCCCCCCACGCCAACTTCAACATCGACCACAACTCGGCACAGGACGACCTTCGTACGCCTCTCGTGCCACGTGCTACACGCACGCACGCACGTGCGAGCGAGTCCTTGCGTGTGCCTTTGTGAAGTCGATATCGATGGGTTGGGGTGGCAGGCATACGGGTCGCGAGACTCTCCTGAAAAAAATTTCTGGCCACCGGACTGGTCAAGGAGAGGTGCTGGCCCGCCACCCACCTGTCGCAGGACCTCCCACGCCCACCACACCCACCGCCCTCATGCTCGGCCGTGCCGGTGTGCTGATAGTGCTACTGGTGCTGGTGAGCGGAGCGGGAGGACGGCCGAACGAGTGCGAGTGGAAGCTTGTGGACGCCGGGATCGCGGGCAGGGCCAGTGAGCAGGTCCGCACGAACTGCCACGTGCGGACGCTGAGCCGAGCGTTGCTGACGGAAGGCGGCGGTAACGAGTCACTGTCCGCCCTGGCTCACGCCACACACGTCACTGTCCTCACGCTGCACTGCGCCAGACAGGTTATCTTTGAGTCCGAGATCACAGAGGGGATGTTCACAGTCTTCCCTAGGCTAGAAGGCTTGCAGATCCTTGGTTGTAAGGTGACGGAGCTTCCCCCACACGCCCTCGCAGGCCTGCCGCACCTGCGGCGACTGTCGCTGCGGGCACACCACCGGGACTGGCCTGGAGCAGCCTTGGCCGTCCACCCCAAAGCTCTGACTGATCTGAATCGTCTGGAGGCCCTCGACCTAGCCCACAATGCCCTCTGGTCTCTCCCAGCGGCTGTGTTCTGCCACTTGCCCTCCCTCACTGCCCTCAACCTGACGCACAATCGGCTGCATCACTTGCCGGACCTGGGCCTCGGAGCTCGCCGACCACAGGGAGAGGAGAGCCATCCGCCCCCAGACTGTCCGCTCCCGCTGCAACACCTTGACCTCTCCCACAACCAGGTTGCCGAAATACCCGAACGAGCCTTCAACAGCACCAGAAACCTTCAGACTCTCTCACTCAGGCACAACCGTCTTGCCCATCTCTCCGACTGGGCCTTCGGCGGTTTACACGAACTCAGACGCCTGGACCTCTCCCACAACAGGCTGGTGGCCGTGCCGACGTCCGCATTAACCGACTTGCGGCAGCTCAGGGAGCTCAGCCTAGCAAACAACTCTCTGGGCGTCCTACCACCTGTAGCCTTCAGTAGTCTGGGTCAGTTGCTGACGCTGAACTTGAGTCACAACCAACTGGTCCTTGGGCCAAGCGACGTGGAACCCTTCACTGGCCTCATTCGTCTAGTGGTCCTAGACGTGTCGTACAATCTTCTGGTCCACCTGGGCCCAGACAGCTTCAAAGACCTGTACTCCCTCCAGGTACTACGTCTAGCGCACAACCAACTGCGACACCTCGCTGATGCCACGTTTGCCGGCCTGGCAAACTTGCACACCTTGGAGTTGACGCATAATCAGCTGATGACTCTCTCCGGCCGAGCTCTTCAAGGTCTGTCAGTCCTGACCCATCTGACGCTCGATCACAACCACTTGGAAATCGTACACACAGCTGCCTTAGACAACTGCAGCTCCTTACACCACCTAAGCCTGGCCCATAATGACCTGACTGCCCTGCCGGAGGCCGTGACGCGAGCTCTCCTCTTAAGAAAACTTGATCTTAGCCACAATCAAATATCTTACCTTGAGGAAGGCGTCTTTCGGGGCCTTGCACATCTTCAGGAACTCCAGTTAGCCAACAACTTCTTGACCAACGTGAGCAGGGCGTCCTTGGCTCAGGTCCCGTCCCTCAGTTATCTCGACCTCTCCGGCAACGGCCTCTCAGACATCGAGTTTGGAGCGCTTGAGGCCACACCTCGGCTGGTGGGTCTCGACCTCCACAACAATTTCCTTGAAGACATCAACGGCCTCGTGACTTTCCTGCAGAATCTCACTTGGCTCAACATCTCCCACAACAGCATCACTTGGTTCGATTACGCCCTCATCCCAAAGAACCTCCAGTGGTTAGACGTGAGCTACAACCAAATCAATACACTCGAGAACTTCTACGAAGTGCAGAAGACTCTCGGACTTCGAGTGCTTTATGCTGCACACAATAACATTTCCGATATCAAAGCGGCTGTCGTTCCAGACGGCATAGAAGAGCTTCATCTCGAGCACAACGCCATCACTTACGTGGCCTCCAACACCTTCCTAGATAAGAACGTCGTTTCGCTCATTGACTTGCGTTACAACTTCCTGACGATTCTCGAGGAGGCAGCGTTGAGGTTATCGTCCCGAGACACCCAGCCTCCTCTCCTCCTGCTGGGCCAGAACCCTCTCCAGTGCGACTGTGTCGCCGAATGGCTCTTGAGGGCCGCTGAGGCCGGGATCGGGAGCTCCTTGGGCGGGTCGTCCATCGTGCCGCATCTGGGAGACGCAGGAGCCGTCCTCTGCCGCTTGCCGGAAGTATGGGACGGAGCTGTGGTGCCGCTGGTAACCGTCCACCCGCAACAGTTCCTCTGTACGTACCGCCGCCACTGCTTCACGCTCTGCCACTGCTGTGACTTCGACGCGTGCGACTGCGAGCAAACCTGTCCCGCGAACTGTACCTGCTACCACGACCACACTTGGACGCACAACGTGGTGGACTGCGGTAGCGGCTGGTCCCACATGCCCTCTGGAGTGCCCATGGACGTCACGGAGGCATTCATGGACGGCAACTCCATGGGCGCTCTGACTTCCCACGCCCTCATTGGACGGAAGAACTTGAGGGTTCTTCACCTTAACCACTCGGAGATCACCTCCATCCAGAACCGCACCTTCAACGGGCTGAGGAACCTGTACATACTGCGGCTGAACCACAACCGGCTTCAGGCCCTGCACGGCTTCGAATTCGTGGATCTGTGTAGTCTTCGTGAGCTGTACCTCCACAACAACCACCTCAGGCACCTGAGCAACGTCTCCTTCTCTCCCCTCCGGGCGATAGAGCTTTTGCGACTGGACAACAACCTCCTGACGACCTTCCCCGTGTGGAACCTCGCGCTCAACCCGTTTCTCCTTGAAGTGAGCCTCTACCGCAACCCCTGGAGCTGTGAGTGTAACTACCTGGCGAACCTCAGAGCTTGGCTGGAGGGGAATCGGATCAAGACAACTAACGCCAGTCTCATACGGTGTCAGCACATCAGCAGCGGCGTCAGGGGGCCTCCCGTCCTCTCCGATTCGCCCGAGAGATGTGACCACTACGTTGCCACGACGAGGATCAACAACCTCATCATCCACGACTATGTGATGTTGCTGCTCATCACGGTCGCGCTGCTCCTTGTCCTGCTGGCCGTGGCCGTCGCGGTGGTGGCCTACCGCAGGCGTCTGAGGCTTTGGGCGGTCAGCCGCTACGGCAAAGGCGTCTTTGAGAAGACTTCCGCTTACGTGGAGAAACACGAGAAGCTCTTCGACGCGTTCGTCACCCACAGTGCCAAAGACTCGACCTGGGTGTGCGGACTGATGGCACCCGAGCTGGAGGCGTCGGGCTACCGGCTTTGCGTGGCTCATCGTGACTGCGCGGCTCCCTCGGCACCAGTGTCGGGACGGACCATCTCCGAGAGCATCGCCTGCAGCCGTCGAGTCGTGATGGTACTCTCTCGGAACTTTCTGAGCACTGAGTGGAGCCGGCCCGACATCAAGAGCGCACACGCTGACGGGATTCGGGGCCTGCGACACCGGAACGTCCTCGTCGTCATGCTGGAAAGACTGCCGAAGTCGGAGCTCGACCCCGAGCTAGCTCATATCACTGGTAAAGCAGGCACCACTCTTCACCCGCGGGACCTCCGGTTTTGGGTGAAGTTTCAGCGGGCGATGCCGTCGCTGCAGCCTCGCCTGCGCCCGGGGCTCTCCTCGTCTCTCAGCGGGAGGGCAGTGAGTCGGCCACTCGTGGTGGCTACCGATTACCAGAACGGTTCCTCGCTTCCCGCGCCGCAGAAGAAAATGGGTCCCGCGCCCGCCAAGTCTTTCACGGTGAACCCCTACTGGGAGGCACCAGTGGGCAGCAGCAGCGTGTCCGAGGCGGCGTGGACAGCCATGGGAGGGCCAGGTCATGGTGCCACCCCCTGGCAGCACAGCTCAACCAAACCTCCGTCCCCGTCTACCCCTAACGAAAAGAGAGACGGCGAGTCGTCACCCCAAGGCTCCAGCAGCATCCCTGACCACACGTACATGAGCGTGAGCGAGTGTGGGGAGCTTGGAGCCTCACTAATCTCCCCCACTACCCTCCCCACGCCGGCTGGGACGAGCTCCTCGACCAGCCAGAACCCGACGCAAGGCGACAGGGAGGCTGGGAGTCGGCCCGTCGCCCCGCCAGTGTTCCAGAGAGATGCCCCCGACCACCTGGCCCGTAGCTGGATCTTCCACCCGGCCCCTAGCGAGCAGTCTCCTCCCGTAGGCCAGACCTACTTCGTCTAGGAGTTGGGTGCCTGCAAACCCCAAAGCCCATCCGCCTAGCCCAACCCGAGTGTGTTTTCCCCCCTTCGAGCCTTTCCATCCACTGATGTAGTCTCTGACGCATCCCTTTACCCTTGACGACCCCGCCACCGTATGTATACATATTCTCCCCGGCCCCGATTCCTCCATTACCATGCTCTCAGCTCCTCACGCGAGGGACTGACTAGCCCGCACATATTCCGCCCACACACACACACACACACACTCACACACGTACAGCCACGCCCACGGCCTCTCGCTCGCGGTGGTCTCGTCTCCCGATCGGCCCGTCGACATCTGGAGTGGTGTCGAAGGTCACACCAGCCATGTCGAACAAGGGAGTCGACGACCCGTCGATCACCACCCTACCCCTCCCCTTTCTAACATCGGACTCTGATCGAGTCAGTCGGTAGGTCGATCGACCAGGGTTCCCTCGGCCTGTGTGGACGGACGTTATCGCCAGAACCAACCTTGATATCAGTGCAATAAAAAGGAGCTGCCTGCCTGCCTGCCTTCCATGGACCACTAGGCACTCAGCCACAGTTGCCATCATTACGTTTCTCTCGCGAAAAGATTAACGCAACTTCGAGGGGTCCAGTTCATAAAGACAGGTGGTTTATCTGTGACCATACGATGTTGTTGTCACGCTCGGATTGCCAAGCTTCTGTAGCATACAGCAACAGCTCACCCGAGAGTTGGGAACTACACAGAGGAACAACACAAATAGTTCACGAGTGATTTATGTGTACAGTGCCAATGGACGTGATGCTCAGAAACCTGACGTGCATTTTTTCTCCCTGAACTCCCAGTGTCTCGAGTCTTTGTGGTGGACCACAGGGCTATGGCGACATAATGCGCTCTCCCCCCTGTCCCTGGCCCGTCCTTCCTGCAGCCGGCAGACCTTCCGTCCTGCGGTGGTAAGACCCACCTGACGAAGGAGGAGGAGAAGGAAGCAAGCTGAGGATCTCATATATATATATATATATATATATATATATACTGCAACTGGATCATCCATATGGATCTTATCTTTCACCTCCAGTCTGAAATACTAAGCTAAAGTTATGTCATTTATGTTATTTCACGTGGTTACACACACACACGTACAGAGTTTCGTGTCTGACAAGAGGAAGCTCTGGTACCTTGCCTCTGATTACATAGGGTACGTAATTCTCCGGCCGCGCTGGGCTCGTTCTCCTACAGCAGGAGTATCACACGAGATAACCGTCTTCGTAATTTGCCTGGACCCAGGGATCTGTGTAGTCGAGACCGTCGCTGACACACACACACACATACACACAGCTTGGGCTAATGTCAAGTCAGCAGCGTACAGCTTCGTGAAAGCCATTATGTTCATATTAAGTCATATGATCCTTATATTTTTTGGGAAACAGGAAGAAATATACAGATTTTCAGCCCTCAAACTATCATTATATTTTTTTTTCACAGTTTCTTTGTAAAATTTGTTCTTAATGAGGGCAGCTTTCATTACCTGTTTGTTTTTAACTTTCTCGTATAATGTATTTTTGAAAAGGTAACCAACTTGCATCTCCGGCCAGGCTGAGTTTGAGTAGCTGGCTGGCTGTCCGGATTGATGCCCAACTTTGTATTTTACATTGCAGGTTGTCCATCGAAAACAACAGTCTGTATATACTGTTAATGTTATACTATACCAACGCTGGCTGGCTAAACTTCGATTCCTTTTTTCGAAATATTGTATGATATGTGACTTACCAAACCCAGAATGTATAATTCATGAAACTAGTCTATGATTTGAAGTGTAAAGTCATACGAAAATGAAAACATAATCTGTACAGATTTTTACACCATTCTTCATACAATTTTGTAACCAAAATTTTTTTTCTTTATATTCTATTTTTCAAACGAAAATGTGTTCTTCTCTCGGAATACCTTTCAATAAGAAAAAAAAAAATAAACTACCAAATTGTTAACTTGGCTGTGTTACATTAAATGCACTTTAACTCTGCATACTTATAACTGTGTTAACAGAATTATAAAGTTTTCAAGACCAATACTTTAGCTACACTTCTGCAAATATATATATATATATATAATTATCACGGATGTTTTCATATATAATATACACAAGATACACCACGAAATTCATCTTAACTCTCCTTCGATAGTAACGAAAGTCCAACATTTCAATATTTATTTCCCTGACATTATTTTTTTTTATCCATCACAACTTATTTTTGCACAGCTTGATTTTATCCAACTCGTATTTAAAGGAACGATTATAAATTATGAATTACCTTGTTAAGTAAGAACATTTGAAGGGTTGGTTAACTGTTTGGGGGCTTTAGGTCTATCAAATGCTGGGGGGTCATTAATTAAGGTCGTCAACGTCAAGCTACTATATTCACCGACAGAAAAATCTTGTGTATCTTTTCCAGGTGTTAAGGACCATGCCGATATTACATGTACACTCACTATGCATGTGGTTGGTTGGGCTTTAAGGTCTATCGACTACCAGGGTCAATAAGGCCGTCAGCGTCCAGCTACTGCATCCACTAAACGAAAAATCCTAAACACTCCCTTTCAGGTGCTAAGGATAATACAAAACCCAAATACATCTTCACCAGCTATACAGCCTATAGTTAACATAAATGTTCTGACAATATATGATCTATGATACTGCGGACCTTTTGTTACAAACGATATTACGAATAACTTCGAAAACCTTACATGTTTACTTGTTTTGTCCAAGTATATTTTTTTCCCTCACGTCAAGCTATGACTCTACTGGAAGTGATACAAAATATGCAGCAGCGTATCTATTTTATTACATAAACTATGTAATTTATTTTTTTTTTCAACAGCTCTGAGCTCTGACTCTTTTGTCAAGTTATATGTTTACTGATGTGCATTAGATTTGGACGATAGCTTTAATCCTTTATTCATAGGAGATATATTGTTATATTTTCATTTTTTCCTGTATCATCATATATCATTTTTTATTCTTATATTACTACTTCAGCAAAAGAAAAAAAAAATACATTCAGTGTTTTCGTATATTCTACTGAAACTGACATACATGTATGTAGCTGTGTACTTGTACATGAATATACACAATACGAGGATGCGTATATTCAATAACAGTGTGAGTATGCCATCTTTGAAATTCCTATGTAAATCGTATATAATATGTTTTGTATACAGTTATGATATCAAGGTCAATGTGTGGGCTTCTACGGTGTCGGCTGTTTTGTTATTTATACCAATAAAGAAAACATTCTGTATGAATCTTTGCTCATCTTTATACTAAAATGTAAGTTTATTTCGAGTATCAAACTATCATAAATATATACATATATATTGTCCATGCATTTTGTATGCCCATGTTATTTGGTACAAAAGATCTGTTGGTTGCTAATATAATTTAATCTGTAACGATACTTTCCTAATTGAGATGGTCACCCTGTCCATGTTGTGATACGCTCACCAAAAAAGTCTTGTCCGTCTGTTTGTCAATAAAGATCGTTCATGTGCTTTTCGTATCGCTCATCCTGCTCTACCAAATGCGTGTGTGTGTGTGTGTGTGTCTGTGTCTGTGTGTGTGTGTGTGGAAGAGAACACCTGGTCAGCAAAATGTAGTGGTGCCTATGTAGGTACGACAACTCACCCCCTGTGAGCACGGTGGCTTATCCAGTTTTGCAGAATAAATTTAATCATCGTACTTTAATGGAGAAAGTTGTTGTACTCGAGGGATTACGTTGTCGCAATCAAAGGCTCAGAGAGCAAGGGTTGTATTCGCAATCATGGGCTACGAGAGCTGGTGTTATATTTTACCACTGTATATAGTGAATAAAGGCTGGCAGTTTAACCAAACTTCTTTAAGTACTGGTTTAAATCCAAAACACACACACACTCACACACACGTATGCATATTCAAAGCTGAGCAAAGCCATGCTCAAACACACTCACAAAGCCTAGCTTTAAAACTCACTGGATGTGTTCTGTTTATTGCAGATGTTGTCTGTTACGCCTGTTGATTGCATGCCTTGTTTTCTTCGTATGTTTGATCGTTTTATTAGCGTATATTGATATATTCTTTGAAAGGCTTGACTTTAACGTGTTTTTTTTTTATCAAAAATATATGCCTTACAATCTAAAAGAAAAAAAAAGTGTAAAGCTGTAAATTTCACATTTCTATACCAAAAGTTGGGAACAGGATTGCTACGAAAAGTTCTGAAAGCTTTTTCAAACCTTCTCGTTCTTACGAAGCTCCAAACCTTTAGTTACAGAACATACCGAATGGAAGGTCAAGATGGTAACCCCAAGCTTGAAAGGTATGATTAAACAGGGATATATCACTTCATAATTTTCTCCCATGATAGATATTCGTTACTCCTCCACACTATTAGAAAATGGGAATTGTATGAAGACAGGTTTAATACTGAAATACGTTTTTAGTGAAATTATATAATTTTTTGCTGGTGATTCTGCAAGTGTTCAGCAGGGGTGAGAAGATTCAGTTAAGGGGAAAAGAAGACTAATCAACTGGGAAATGCAGCCCGTGTGTTTGTCAATGTTCTATTTGCACGATGATGACATCTAGAGACTTGAAACTTTGTTTACATATTAAGGGGACACCATATTTATATATGGTGTATTTGTGATTACTATTTTTGTGTTAAGGGAAGGGAGTCTTACACTCACGTTGCCCTTTCTCTTGTCCTTGTATATATGGACCATGCCTTTACCCCTAAATGTGAGCATCCATACACACACTAACCTAATCGAGGCACCCAAATATCGACCAGCTCCTTGGGGATGATCAACACCTGGGTTGGGTATATGCCAACTGCCAACACGCCCAGGATTTGAACCCATGTTGGCCTGACCCCGGGCGGGCCCATGCTGATCATGGTCAGTAACGCTAACCACCACACCACGAAGGCCCGTGTGTATGTGTGTCTGTCTGTCTGTCAGCACCACAACTCCATTACGATGATGGAAAACGAACTATTGTATGTATATTAAAATGGATCTTTGTATACATGCTAAACTTTATCTTTTTATACATACTAAACTGAATCTTTATATACATACTTAAGGGTATGATGTGTAAAACTTGGTGAAGACAATAATGTGCTAAAGAAGAAAGATACAAGATAAATTTCAATAGAGATTTCTGCCCGGGCGTCCTGAAGGACTAGAGTCGTCATACTCAAGGGAGAGAATCATTGTATTTAAGGGATGAAGTCAATTTACTCAAGGGATAGAGCCGTCTTGCTCAAGGGATAGAGTCGTCCAATTAAAAGAATAGAGTCGTTGTACTCAAGGGATAGAGTCCACTTCCTTAAGGGATAGAGTCGTCATACTCAAGAGACAGAGCCGTCTTGCTCAAGGGATAGAGCCATCTTGCTCAAGGAATAGAGCAGTCCTCTTCAGAAGCATGAAAAACATTCGCATCGATGGCTCAACACTGTGGCGTTAGAGCTGGACGCTCTCTTTAGGGGGTGTCAAATGTAGTAATCCTCCCCCATCCGTCCCCCATCCAACCCGCTACTTAAGGCGACAAGTCATCTCAGTATAAAGGGGCTTTAAGTAATACACCGAAGTATAGTTGAGCCGATGTACTCAAGTTGTGACGTCATCCCATTCACGGGCTGACGTCATCACAACAAGGTCCATTGATGTGCTCGAGGAAACTATGTTTTTAACTGTACCCGGCTCATGTAGCTTTTAGCGTACCCAGCTAATGTAGCTTTCACCGTACCCAGCTCATTTAGCTTTCACCATACCCAGCTCATGTAGCTTTTACCGTACCCAAGCTAAAGCAGAGTTCACCGTACCCAGCTAATGTAGCTTCTACCGTCCTACAGTACTACTTTTCAATGAACCCAGCTACTATAAGTCTCAGCTAACTTATTTCTCACCTTACCAGCCTAACTTAACTTCCATCGTACCCAGCTAACGTAATTCTCACCTCACCCAGTTAATAATGCTCTTCACAACTCCGGAGTCTGGGAGAAAAAGCACCTTTACTTTGCACAGACAAGGCATTAGCTTTACCGTGTGAAAGAAGTCTCCCACAGATCCCATTAGCTGAAGTAAAGGACCATGAGCTATAGCTTTTCCCAAAAGGGTATCACCATGGCAAAGCTAATCAATAAAGTATAGCACACACACACACATACACACACACACAGCAGCAGCAGCAGCCGGAGAAGAAGAAGAAGAAAGGAAGAGAGAAGAGAGAGAGAGGAGCTGTCGATTTAGGCGCGGTGTGTTGGTAGCTGTCGTGGCTGCACGACCTCAAAAAAAAAAATCCCCCGATCATTTCGCTAATAGGATTACCCATCCTGAGTTGTTAGGGCGAGGTGAAGTGCGGCTGATTAGGGAGCAAGAGAGAGAGAGAGAGAGTGACTAGAACGACCAACCAAGCTGGGACGGACGGACGACACGAGCCCTTTGTCGTCTTCTAGAACGACCAACCGAGCTGGGACGGACGGACGACACCGCGAGCTTTGTCGTCCTCTAGAACGACCAAGCTGGGATGGGCGACACGACCGCTTTCTCGTCCTCTAGGACGACCGACCGAGCTGGGACGGACGAACGACACGCGCGAGCTTTGTCGTCCTCTAGGACGACCGACCAAGCTGGGACGGACGGACGACACACGAGCGCTGGCAGTGTCGTCCTCAGGTTCTCTCGTCTCTTGAGACGACCAAGCGGAGCATCGTCTTTCTTCTTCTTCTTGTGGAAGCTTTATACCGCATCATCCTCTTCAAATCCTCATAACGATGTCGGTCGTAACAAATACGATCAATCAAGTCCGAGGGGGTAGGGGGGGAGGGGGCGATGATCATTAATAGATAAATGCGTTATCAAACTGCCATGCGGTGATCGTGTCCAAAGGCGATGATTATCGATTGATTACACCATAACTGTAATAACAGTATCAAGAGAAATCCGTGAATGTGATTCCTGATTATATGACCTCCTAATCTCCCGCTCTTGCGACGAACAGATAACTTATAAGTTCCGGAACACGATTCCATTTTTCGAGTATTTGACGGTGACAATAGAGGAGGCCTCCGCCTCTTCATCTCAGAATCGCTGGCATAAGTAACGAAACTGGTCAACGAACTGCATTTAAGAGATGTTATTCTTTTGACTTTACATGCTATTACTTAAAGCTCTTTACGAAATCTTTATGGGAGGTTAACAATAAGAATATTATAGTACTGATATATATATATATATATATATATATATATATATATATATATACAACG
>JAYMFT010047038.1:0-15388 GCA_038088735.1 Panulirus argus | reverse complement strand
ATGGGTAAGAAAATTAGGATGAAGAGAATTCATTCTTCTACTCCTTCGATGTTATTGCTCTCTACTTGATAGCTGTTGATGATCAAGTGAGATTACCATGGGGGCCCATAGCTATGGTTTTAGTAAAACCCCTTAATGAGATATTAGTGACCCAACTAGGCCAGTGGATAGCCAAGCATTCTGTAACTACTCCCCATACTGTAGGCTAAGGAAAGGCCGCAAATATTCTTACATTTGACATCTAATCCTACAAACATTTGATTAAACAATGTGGGATGCATCCTAACACACCTGATGGTACTGACCAAAACACTTAATTCACTAGTTTAAGGGAAATTTAGTTAATGCATTTAGACGTTTCAAAGTAAGCAATACTGCCGCACAGCATAACACTGACTAGCGGCTCTGCTTAGTCACTGATGGCAAAAGTTCACTTAAGGCAGCATCAACTGGTCACCCCTGTCCTTCCAGTCAGGTCGGTCTGTACGTGCACGGGGATCCGGGCGGGCGACGGCCAACGTGTCCCAAGTCAAGTTGGTCTGTACGTGCTATATACGTGCAGCACGGTGCGCCCAGCGTAAGTTCTTGGTACGGCTCACTATTTCCATCCACACTGTTGCACGACCATAACTGGTGCCTGACGGATGCTCTGTTGAAATTGAAGTTATCAATGTCTCTTGTAGGCATATTATTGACTCATTACTCTTACAAGGAAACGAGCCTTGTACACTTTAATGAAACATTTTTTTATAACAGATCGAGATGTGCCTTACTGGAAATTCCTGGTAGAAGTTAGCGTTATACCCGCCGGGCTGGGCAAACAGTCTCCAAGGGGGTTGGATACTCACTGACCCCCTCGTCTCTGTTTCTTGCGTGATGTAGGATGCTATTTGTTGTATTACCAAGGCAATCATTTCAGTTTCCTTGGTTAATTATTCCACTAATTCACTTTGTCACTCTTCCACACTTGATTCATTTTCGTTGTCATTTTAATTGTCTCTCATTATTCTTACAATCTACAGTTTTCTTTACTACTAACTAATTTTACAAGAATGTCCTTAATCGGTAATTTCTCGATGCGTGAGAGGGCGTGTGATCACGTGCTCTGAGCTCTCCCTGGCGTCAAAACCCCACCCTGCTCTGCCCAGTACACACACACACACACACAATTTGTTTTTACAAAGAATTACATACATAATCATGGGCCACATACACAGTGAGAGTGCACATATGAGGTCTAGGAATGATCCTCAACATCTGAAGGTGTTAAAGACTTTTCGTGTGATGTCTGCTGCTTGAGGTTGACGGCTTTAATGACCCTGGCTGTTGATAAAGCCCAAATATTGAACCAACTCAAATATCAGTACATAAATTCCTTTGTGTGCATACAATAAACGCCGCATCCTCAGTAAAGACACCAGGCCATTACAATGGGGCGGTACATGCGCGCCTTTGCCACCATGACGATGCATTAGTTCAACTGTGAGGATGGTATTGATGACTGTGAATGTGCTGACTGCTGCTTCCACTATATGGCCTAGTCCCTCTGTGGCGCGGCCAGACTGTTTGGTGTGGCCGCCACACTATACTACATGACCTTCTCCCCAACCAACTCCCTCAACCATATAACTACATACTAGAACATGACATTATTATGAATCTTTATTAACTCGGAATAATCCCGCAAAAACTTATATTATTGTATAACGTTCCAGTATGTTGTATAATGATGTTTTCCTATAACAGGATCAGTATATACTACTCTGTCTTTTAAGATATAAGTGCTTCAATTTTATATAGTATTCTTGCTTTTAAATTGCTAAAGACACATAAAATCTTATATAAATGAATAGAAATATATTTTTATCAAATATACGTAAATAAATATATCTATTTTAAGAATTCCCAGACAATATTCTTTTGCTTCCATATGATTTGGTAAGTTGGGCTGGTCTTGGACCATACTTGTTATATAACTCCACCATTGGTCTGCTAGTATCTGAGGTCAGTGGTATATTCCTTAACGATCATCATCTTAAGCGATTGAACTGCCCTTTAGAAATCATATAATAAACACATTAATCATATTTACAACATGATATTTCCAATTTCAGACTGTAGTTGAAAATATTTTGTAAATATGTTTTGAATGTTTATTTTATAATTTCTGAAGAGTAGTACAGCCGGAGGTGGTCCCCAGGTCAGGGGAAGGACACGACCTGTTTAAGCTCGCGGAAGACCCCAGATACTAGCATACCAATGGTGGAGTTTGGACATATGGAGAGAATGAGTGAGGAAAGGTTGACAAAGAGGATATATGTGTCAGAGGTGGAGGGAACATGGAGAAGCGGGAGACCAAATTGGAGGTGGAAGGATTGAGTGAAAGGGATTTTGAGCGGTCGGGACCTGAACATGCAGGAGGGTGAAAGGCATGCGCAGAACAGAGTGAAATGGAATGATTTGGTATACTGGTGTGGATGTGCTGTCAATGGACTGAACTAGGGCATGTGAAGTGCCTTGGGTAAATCATGGAAAGGTCTTTGGGGCCTAGATGTGGATAGGGAGCAGTGGTTTCAGTGCATTGCACATGACAACTGAAGACTGAGTGTGAGTGAATGTGACCTTTTTTTCGTCAGTTTCCTGGCACTACCTCACTGATGCAGGGGATGGTGATGCTGTTTCCTGTGGGGTGGGGTGGTGCCAGGAATGGATGGAGGCGAGCAGATATGAATGTGTATACATGTATATGAATGTGTATGTATATGTATGTATATATGTGTATGTTAGTTTGTATATGCAGGTATTGTACATGTATGTGTATATTGTGGTACAAAGAGGCAGACAGTTATCATATATTTTGAGATTGCAGTTTCCTTATGTTCCTAAATACATCATTGATTTTCTTTCAGGGAATACTACTTTAGTGATGACAATTTGGCCAATGATATCTTCATGCGAAGGAAGATGTCTAAAGATGGCTACATCCCAGTGTCCCTCATTGCCTCTTTCAATCGCATGAAACAGCTTACACAGGATGTCAAGTTGATCATTGATGTTTGCAAGACTTCAGAGAAACTTGAAGTTAAAGATGAAGTTTGGGTAGGTGATTTTGTGACCCTTGTACTTAATTTACTGCCTTTGAGAGTACATTTGAATAGAACCTGTTCCTATATCATAATGAAAATATTGTTCATAACCCTTTTAGACTTTTACTACCTTAGAAACAGTCATTTAACATTTCAATTTACGAATTAAAGTCCCCTTTTTTTGTGGGCAGGATTTTCCTTTACCTTATGCTGATACAACATTTCATCGGAAAGAAAGACCCTTCCTCGCCTTAGAATTGGAAACTGTATTATTAACCCATTTATATGCATTCTTGAGATCGCAATTGGTCTTACCTATCTGCACACTGTTATCTCAACCTGAATTGATGTTGGTGTCAGATCTTTGTAGTGCGCTACTCCCATATGTTTTTATGTGGTCACTAAAATTTTGTAATTGTTTTTATATATGGCAATGTAGTTGTTATTGTGTATCACCTTAACATTCAGTTGCATTGATATTTCAAGACAAAAATGCTCATATCGAAATTCTGGCTAAGTTCAACTTCTTGGATTCTGGTTTCAATGGTTTCTCTGAAGTTGATCAAAATTAAGGTTGTAATGTACACCTTACATTGAAAAGTAGAAGTGAAAGATAATAATTATAAGGGTCATAGCATACTAAGAAATAAGGAGCCTTCATGATTCCATCCATTGCCATGTCCACTCCCAAATGGTTTCTGTTTCATCCACAGTTCACCTAATTGCACTAGCATTGATAGATGTAGACATGATATATTGTGTACTCAGTGAAAACAATACAGAAAGCTGACATGAGCATTCACACATTGAAGCACACATGCAGGCACAGGTGGACATTGCAGTGAAGGGTATTCAGTAAGTTCTTGTAGGGGGTGTGAAGAGGATAACATATAAAAAATCATTTAAATTCTCTGATATAAGTTCAGAAAATTGTTGAACAGGCTGTTAGTTATGCTAGACTTAGTAAATTTTCCAATAATTTTATAGGTGAAAGTCAAGTGTGGGCATAGCATGTCATTAAGTGGAGGTCCTTCCTCATCTCCAAATAACATCATTCATCATGTTTCTAAACAGCATTAATTATATATAATGTATTGTGCAATATACCAAATATAAAGATAAAGTATCAAACAGTCAAAGAAACCCGCTGCTAGGTACCCTTTGTGGTGGAAAGAATGGGAGGGAGGAAAAGACAAGTGGTGATGGTTATTCCTGCACTGCCCGTCTCCCTTCCGTATCATACTCTGCTGCCCCCACCTCAACTTTCTCCTCCAGTCTCGCTGATGATTGTATTTTGACACCTTTTTTTATGATTCTTTCATATTTAGATGTTTATCCTTTTGGTTCTAAATTTATATGTTGAGGGATGATTTTGAAGCATCTCTATGAAGGAGGGATGGCTTTTGTGATGAGGTTTGAGCAGTTGCCACCTCTTCATAAGTGAGGATGTTTTTGTTATTATAGTGGCAGAAGTTTTATTGTTGTCAGAAACTTGGGTATTAGAAAATACAGTTTTGACCAGGAGAGTCTCATTTATTAGTTATGATAAGTTCTTAGGTGTTAATTTGCATTTTACCTTTCATCATCCTTACTTGATTTGATAGACTTAATGTCATAACTAGTAAGTGAAGTACATTTGAAGATGTTGTGGGCTGCAGCACATACATGTTGGGTTCCTTGGTTGTAGAATGGAGATTGGCATAGCCTGGTGCATGCGTACCATGATTTTTTCTTCTGGTCACAAACAGGCCTCAGCTTGATAGCTCACAGTTTGTTACAGTGGAAAAGATATAAACTTCTGTTTTGTCACAGCTACTTTTGGTGATTTTTTCCTACTTTAAATATGATTAAAGTGACCGTGCATAGTGAAAATGGTTTTGTTTTAAAAGAATTAGTTTTGTACGTCAGTTTTTTTGTAGGTTGTTTCTTAATTGTTATTTACATGCATTTATATTGGTTTGCTGTACAGTATAAACTGAATCTGTTGACAGTTGCGAACCAAACATGATCCAACAAAGTGGCCTTTGGAAGATGCTGCAGCAGGGGCTCTCCAAGCTCTCTTAACAACAATCCCCCCAAGTCTCACTCCAGCCAACTCATCCTCCTCCATTGCTGGAAGTGACACTTTAGCAAGAGCTGCTCTTTCTGCTACTAGTCCTTCAGTGCCAGATACTCCTTCAGCTGCCATGAACCCAGAAGTGCCAGAATTCACTCCACATCAAGCTGAACTTGATCCTGCTCAGCCAGAATTCTTTCCAACAGAGCCAGAAGTCATTACTGCTGATCTCAACAATAAGTCAAGTTGGTATATGTATTAACACTTACGTAGGGAGTTTTGATAAGAATCATTCTCTCTCTCTCTCTCTCTCTCTCTCTCTCTCTCTCTCTCTCTCTCTCTCTCTCTCTCTCTCTATCTCTCTCTCTCTCTCTCTCTCTCTCTCTCTCTCTCTCTCTCATATATTTATATTTTAATTATATTGTAATAACTATTTAGCTTTTAAGTCTTACAAATACCAAAGAAAGTGGTAAAGATTATTGTTACAAAATACATTGATTAAAGGTGTGAGAGAGGTATAATGGGTTGATGAAGTCTGTAAGTATGTGCATGGTTGAAAGTATTCTGAGATGATAGAACAATTAGATTATATCATGGGAGTTGGATGTGTGAACTCCTCTCATGAATGCATAATTGAAGGTGTAAGGGAGAAAGATAGAGTACAGAAAACATGGTTAGGTTAGGTGAGTGAGATTACGTTGCTTGATGCCAGTAGAGGATTGATAATTGGCAGTGCACAGATGATATAGCTCATGGATAAGATTAGGTATGAAGGAAAGGGTTAATAATAATATCTCCTTGACAAATCATCGAGGTGTGAAAAGTGATTACATGTGAACCTGGAACAGATACGAGGTTCACAATTTTTGTTCTTACCTCAAACAGTTTTATGTGTAATGAGTAGATTGTTTAACTGCCACTTTTTGTATTTCTTAGCTTAAGTGCTTTTATTTTATGTTTGAGACTGCATCTATTCACTTAAGATCACATCCCTTTCTTATCTGCTTATAGTGTATAGTTTGTAGTTAGAATGAATTTGTTGCACTGTTTACCTAGTTAAGAGTCCTTACAATAAGATTTTGCCAAATGACAGGGCTCGCATATATTGATTATCACACGTCCTGCTTAAGGAATAATACTCCTTCTCTGTAGTACCATCCACTTCCTGTGATTGTTAATCTTACTTTCTTCTGGGACTGACTTCCACAATTTATCAAGCTTTCTTTCAAATATATCTTGAGTTGTTTCATGAATGTTTCTTATTTTTTATTTCACCTGAAAGGAGGTGAATAGTATGAGGAGAACAAGAGAACAAATGGGAGCGACAGTGAAGGGAGAAGATGGGGAAATGGTAACAGGCAAAGAAGAGGGGAAAAAGAGGAGTGAGTATTCTGAAGGACTGTTGAACATGTTAGATGATAGTGTAGCAGATGTGATGTGTTTAGGACAAACTGACTCTTGGATTAAGAGTCCTGCCAAATGTTATGGTAAAAGAGAGGAGGTATTGAAATCTTTGCATAAAATGAAATGTGGAAAAGCTGCAGGAGTAGATGGGATTGTAGTTGTTTCTCAAGAAAGTAGGTGAGTGTTGGTGATTGGTTAGTCTGGCTATTTACTGTTTGTATGCCTTAAGGTGAGGTGCCTGAGGCTTGACGGAATGCATGTAGTGTCCATATTATAAAGACAAAGGGGACAAATATGAATGTACTTGGGAGGCTATATGGGAAGGTAGTGATTGAGATGTTGATGGCATGCACAGAACAAATGATTGGGGAGGAGCATTGTGGTTTTACTTTTTTGTCAAGTAATATTCACTTCATCCTATATATCATATATCACCTCTTTCGCCATGTATTTTTATCACTTTCCACAAAGCACCTTTATCAGCCATGTTGTATGCTCACTCCAGATCCATAAATGTTAGATACAAAGCATTCTGTTACTCTTGATATTCTGTGGTTCTAAGTTGCTACTCTCCCATACAACATACCATGTATACTTGATGAATGTATTCCTCTGTAATTTGAACTTTCACTTCTGTTCCACTTGCCTTTATACAATGGCATTAGCAAAGTAGTGCTGGGATCAGATATAATGGCCTCATTTGCTGACATCCAATCTCTAACTGTCAAGTATAATGCGCTGTATCCAGATCCCCCAATCCTCAGTCATGTCCCAAATAAAATGGCATGGTTCACCCTGCTTGCTTTATATGCTCTCTTTCAACCCAATATAGCATTTCACCCTCCTTTATACTATATCAGTCCATTTCATTCAATTCCATGCATACCTCTCTCCTTCAGTATTTAGGCCTTGATACCTCAAGAGTGTCTTTCACTCTATCCTTCCATTTCCTTCTTGATCTTACCTTAAGCAAGTAAAGTGAAGGACAGACAAACAGCACCCTCATTTGCACATATCCACTCTTTTGCTGTCATGTATAATGCACCAAAAACAAAGCCTGCCATCCACAGTCAAGCCTCACGGACTATTCTACAACTTAAATGCTTTGTATTTCTAGGGTTAGCCCATTGATGCATGTCATCTGTGTATACCACATCTATCCAGTGCATTTTATCACATGCATGCTTCTCACCCTCTTGAATGTTAAGTCTCTGATACCTCAGAGCCTCCAGCTCTTTATCCTTCTGTCTCCATCTTGGTTATCCCCTTCCCCTTCTCCCCTCCACTTCTTACACATAGCTCTTCTTCTTCAGTTTTTCTTCATTCGTCACCATGGAAAGGTGGGTAGGGCCTAGTTGTGGATAGGGGGCTTTAGTTTCTGTGTGCATTACATTTGACATTTGTGGGAGAATGGAGCCTTTTCTTTTGTTTCTGATGCTGCCTTGCTAACTTTGGAAAAAGTGAACAAGTATGAAAGAAAATTAAAAAGGCCCTCTTCATATGTCAACCATTTCATTACACACTGGTTAGCTCCCTGAGTCCTACTGTACCACAGTTATAACCACATCAAACATATCCAATTTTTTCCCTTATAGACACTGACCTTTCTCTCTGCACATTCTTTGGTGTGCTTGGGACCCTTACCCCCTCCCCCACCTCATAGCTAACTTCAGCATACTTGTTTCATATGCTGGCATATCCCTCCTAGATATCTAAAAGTCTCCACTTCCTCCAGGTTCTCTCCATTCAAACTCACACTCTAAATGAGAGTTAGGTGAGTATCAGCAAACTTCAGGGAGAATAAGAAAATATTTTGGAAAGAGGTTTATAATTTGGAAAAAAAGAAAGAGAAACAAGAGTACAAATAGGAACATTGTGGAAATGGTAGGAGGAAGAGACAAGGTGAAGAGATGAGGTGAATACTTTGAAGGATTGTTCAATATGAATAGGGTGGCAGATTTGGGCTGTTTTAGTTAGGGTTGGATTAGGTCAGTTGGGGTGTGAGTTGGAATGGAGAACACTTGGCAGAAATGAAGTGTTTTAGATGCTCTATAGTGGACATGGCAGTAAATAGAACCATGGGAGCTGAAGTGAGTCATAGAGTTAGGGAGGGTATAAAGGTCGAGGGAGCATAGAGGAATATGTAGAAAGAGAGGTCTCTGTCTGGAGTGGTAAAGATGAGCATGTTTGAAGGCATGGGCTAGAGATGAGAATGTATGGAAGATGGAAATTATTTTGGAAATGAAGTGTTAAGGATATGTTGTATGAGGAGGGTTAATTCAGTTAGAAATGGAAGGGTAAGAGAGAGGTGTGGAAATAAGAAGAGGATGGTTGATAGTGTAGAAGAGGGTGTGCTGGAATGGTTTGGACTTATGGAGAGAACGAGTGAGGAGAGGTTGACAAAGAAGATATATGTGTTAGAAGTGGAGGAGACAAGGAGAAGGGTAGTCCAGGTCAGAGGATGGAAGGCTGTGATAAAGAAAGTTTTGAGCGCTTGGCACCTGAACATGCTAGTGGATGTAAGGTGTCCATGGGATACAGTGAGTTAGAGTGCAGGGCATACAAAGCAGTCAGAGGAAACCACAGAACTGCTTTTAGGGCTTGGTTGTAGGGGATTGTGATTTTGGTGCATTACACATGGCAGTTAGAGAATAGATGTGAACAAAAAAAGCCATTTCTTTGTTCCTGTTATGATCTAGCTAATGCGGAAAACATTGAACAAGTATGAAAAAAAAATTATGTATTTGTGTATGTATTACATGTGATATAAGAAAGTCATGTATATGCATGAATGATTATTGATATCATATTAATTGCAGAACTTACTTTCAGAGGAAGAGAAGAGCAGTTCACTTGAGAAACTTGATGAATGGAAGGAGGTACGTTGGTTATTATCAATATCATAGCCAGTGTAATTCACCCCCTTCTTTCCTGAAAGAAAGTGCAAAATTAGATGGAGTTTATAATATACTTCATTGTCAATACTGTCAAGAACATTCTTCAAAGAGTGGCCTCTCCCATCACCACAGCCCTGTCAACCAGACACACCTCACCGTAGTCACCTGCAGTCACTAAGACCATTATCTTGCTAAATCTTGCTCTTTTCTAGTAGCATTTGTCAACTCTTTGTTCAGTACCCATTCTTAATAGTTTTGTTGTTTTTGGTACAACCAACATGTTAAACATAGCAGATCTACCAATGCGTATTGACTGCTGTGCTTTCACTCCCACCTAGAACCATTAGTGGTATTTAGTAAAACATCAGATCAGTTACTAGTATTAACCTAATTATATAATCATATTTTTGTTGTATAGAGATTTGTATTTCTAAGTTATAATTTAGAAAATATTTGTGTAAACCTTTGTGTGTGACAAAATAAAATTATAATACCAGGATTAAAGATATATTTGCCGGGAGACAGTTTGTCTCCTCAATTATTCTCCCTATGTAGGGCTCGCAACAGGTTAGCGATGATGTCGACTCCCAGGCACCTTCTCACACACAAAATTCGAAAGCTTATTTCCTTCTAGGTAATAATCATATTTAGGCCTTCTTGTCACTTTTTCCTATCCCAGTTACTTTACGTTTGCTCAGGTTGAATTTCACCAGCCATGTGTCAGATGAACTTTGGAGTCTGTATAGTTGAAAGTTGATGCAGTCCTCCTTGCTTTCCATAGCCTCATGACCAGTGCACCATCTACAAAGGAATTTAGTTAGGAGTCCATACTATCAGGTACGTTTTTTACATAGGTCAAGATTAATGGTCCTAGAACAGACCCCAGTGGCATTCTGCTTTTTATCTTCACCCATTTAGAGAAAGCTACTTTGATATATGTAACTTGTTTTCTTTCAGTGAGATAATCTGAATTTTCATCAAAGGAGTTAACCTCCCTTATTATTACCAGGTTATTCAGCTTTATTAGATAAATAAATAAAGTTATATTGAATTTAGGCAGCCATTCGGCTGAAGATACACAACAGGTATTACTGATATTACGGAACTGGGGTCATGATAGTGTTAACTGATCTTGCAAAAGCTTAAGATTAGCTTGAGCTGGATATTTCCACACATCAGCATATTGGTGAAGTACTTTTAGATAACTAAAGTGGCAGATATACAGGGATGTTTACAGAGTAAGTGATATGGTGTACACATTACAAGCTTGGTTGAACATAAAGTGATGAATAATTACAGTAATACAGTAGTTGATGTACCACATAGGCCAGCTAACACAAAACTGAGCTGTTCACTTGCATAGGTATGCACTTGTTCATGGATTCTTTATGAAGTTCACAGTGGTAGGTATAGGATGGTTCTTCTATCTGTCTGTATGATTTGTGATTGGAACAAGTTGATTTTGATGACAGTACGGTCCACGATGGAGAGGCTTTGGGGAGAGGAGGTCTCTGTGTTGAGGGGGATGTGTTTGTGTGTGTGTGTGTCTCAGCAGTTTATTGTCTTCCAATGCTGTTCAGTATCATGTCAAAAACAGCTCATTTTTGCACAGAAATATAAGAGGTTTGTTATGCATGACCTTCCCCTAAAACTGTGATGTCTCTCATTTAGATAATTTCTCCATTTGTAGAAAGCCATGTCTTTCCCAATAACTATGACCTAGCTCATTTCAAAAGACAGATCTTTCACAGTCTCAAAAATTTATAATACTTTCTCTGTTTTTTCTTCCTGTTTCTTTATTCTCTCTATTTTTCAATTAGGGCCTGGCCTTTATGTGGACTTTAGTCCATGACTGGAGCCTGCAACATATAAGGAAAAAAAGGAAATCTTAATTTTCTTTAACAGAGCTTTACTGACCATGCTTATTAGTGACATTGCTTGTTCCTGCCCTCCATTCTTATGATCAGGTGGATGTTGGCCCTTGTCCATTTCTCTGGCAGCCTTCCTCTCTCCAATGACATCTTGACCAGAATTTCAAGAGGTTTTTCTAGGTTATTTGCACATGTCAGCACATTGGGTGAAATTTCATCAAGACCATCATGTGTGAAAACTTTTTTAAGTGTTATCACAAGTGACCTTTAGTGGTTGGAGTGTTATTCCAAATGATCTTGCATAATCACTGATGGGATAGGCTGCTTACATTATGTAGAAATCTTTTACTTTATTAATAAAAGTGCCATAATTTTAAGGTTGATAAAATCCTGGTTTAGAGATAACACAAAAAATAAGTACCGGCAATGGAAAGTTTTCTACATATCAGAGATACAGTAAATACATGGGGAAAGCAAGAGAAGGTTTTCATATGTTTAATTTATTTATGAAAGAGTTTGCCTTACTTTTACATTTTCCCAGATTAGCATGGCATCTCTTAGCCTCAGTTAGGTATTGTTTTTATGTTTTGTTGATTTTTTATTGTTTCCCGTACTTATATATGCTAACTGACATTTTCCTAGAACAGCACTGCCCTTCTCCCTGTAGATAAGGGTTTTCACTGGTTTTGTTGATTTTGAAATATTATCTGTACTTTTACACACTCCTAGATCAGTGTAGACCTTAGTCTTAATTAGAAAAATGCTATTGTAACTTTAATCTTGCTATCATTTTCCTAGAGTCAGCATAGTCCTCCTTGCTATCAGTTGGGTAACGTTTTCAAAGGTTTTGTTTATTTTTTAAAGTGTTTCCCCTCTCTTTTATGATAACTTGTCTTAATAGATCAGCATATCCCTCCCCACCGTTGGTTTAGGTAAGGTTTTCAGGAGTAGCAAATTTTTGCCAGGAAAATAGATCCCCTGTTAACACAGGTTTTAGTAATGACACAATACTAGAATGATAGATCTCCAGGAATGTCTTCCTGTCATTCTTCAGGGGTAATGTGTGCTGATAATAGATAGGGAAGTACAGAGTTACCTTATAATGTTGGCCAAAACATTCTTGAATTATTCTGACTTGAAGGTAATCATGAATATTGAAGTATACAGAAAGAATTTTTACTTCAGGTTAAACGGAAGGGACGTCTAAGACGAGACAATGAGGGTAAGGAAAAAGATCAGAAGCGGCCGCAAGATGCTGTAGCTGATAAGTCTCACACTGATAAAAAGAGCCGTGGAGTACCTCAAGAACCTCTGGGGTTCAACAAAGACACTAGAGAAGAGCTTGATTTCCAGTTTGATGAGGAACTTGACATATTACCAAAGACTGGGCGACAACATGATTTTAGTGAATGGTAAGTATATGAATTAATTGTTGTCTAGAAAAGATGCGAGTTTCGATTTCCAGATAGAAATACATCCCTTGTACTTGTGTTGAAAATGAATGAATTTGTGATCATCCAGCAATAGCAGCAAAAAACATGGGTATATGAATTTCATATGTTTGTATAGAGTCATAGATGGACACACATAACATTTAGTCCCCAATCCCATAACATGAAAACAAAAGCCATTAATATTACTGCTCTTAGAACAGTTACTGGCACCATTAGGTTGTAGGAGGAAGGCAGGCAACGACCAGAGAGGTATATTTCCAGTACTACCCACTTGGGTATTGGGAGAGTTAGTGACAGCTGCGTAGTGCAATATCACTTCAGTGGTTGTCAGATCACAGTCCTCTGATCCAGGTAGCTGTCTTTCCTTTCTGCTTCATCCACATGTGGACTACTGGCATTTTGTCCGCAAATATACAATCTCTCATTATCACACATAACACTTGACAACACTTAACTCTCACAGGCCATTCTTTGTAACTAGATATTCTTGTGGTGAGTGCTATGTACTTGACTTGCCTTTTGGGAAAATAGTTGGAGCAGTATATAGAAGTAGTAGGTAGGAGCATTAGGTAGTAACATTAGGTAGAAGTAGTTGGTAGGAACATTAGGCAGGAGCACCAGATGAAATTAGTCAGTGGGAACATAAGGTAGGAGCCTCTGCAAACGCTGCGCTAGACTTGCCTTCTGCCAGTGGCCTGTTAAGGGTGAGGCACAAAAAGCTAAGAAGCAGCACTGGAGTCCACTAGTTATGGAGACTCTATTGCCGTGGTCATCCTCTTGAGGGAATTCTGGATTGGAATAGGCATCAGAAATATAGATAGATAGACTACTGAACTAAACTTTTATAATTTTTGTGATATTATGAGGTTGATATTCAGATTAGAGTTTCAGGAGGAAAGTTTAAGGACCATCCTTTTGTTCAATATGTCACTACTTAAGTCTAATAGGTGGATCTCGTGGTATGTAGCCCTTTTATAGTTAGAGAGGGATGCTATTAGTGTTGAGTCAAGATAAAGAGACGAATTGTTGCTTTATGGTTATTAACAGCATGACTAGAAATTATTGTCATCTTGATTCACAGTTGAAAGTTGGTAGATATTTGGGTCATAAGGTCTGAGTGAAGGTCATACTTTAGTCTATCCATCCTCACTTCTTTTTTGCTACATAATTATCTTGAAGATTCATGCTAATGGTGATGATAATAGAACTCATCTAGTTACAGGTGTCTAATATTTTGTTATCATTCACACCTTTTCCTCAAATTTTTCAAAATTTTATTTATTGTGCCATCATACAAAATATATTTATGAGTGGCATTCTTCATGTGTAATGCCATTCACTGTGATAGAGTTCACATATACATTTCGTGTGCACCAGTTTAACACATAACACGCTAATAGGGTGAATCAGTAACCCATCATTTTCTGAATTCATTGCTCATGCTTAGCTTTTATCAGTCTTTCTCCATATTCACACAGTTATTATGCTTGAATGTTTTGAAGTCTGTCTGCAAAACTAGTTGAAGTTTCTTTAAATAAGAGTTACTTTTTCTCTGAGAGTGTATTGTATGGGGATTGAATAGACAGATTAAAGTTGAGTGATGCTTTTGATATTGTTTTCATATTCCATTTAGTATAAACTGTATATTTGGATCTGCTTCACTGATGAATATTTTTCAGATAAAAGCATTTATAGAGAGTTTCAAGTCAAAATGTACATTGGCAAAGTATGAGTGAAAAAAAATATGTATGCTACTAAGGTACATGCAGTATCTTAAATTTTGGTTCATGAAAGATAGATTATATGTATGCTGTAAAGACTGTCAGTCTTTGTTAAAAAATATGGTAATCACCTTAGGAGGGTAAGAGGTGTCATAACTAACTGTCACTCTTTCAGGTCAGATGATGAAAGTGACTATGAAATCAGTGACCAAGATGTAAATAAACTATTAATAGTGACGCAATCTCCTCCCTCTGCGGCTGGAGCTCCAGCTAGTGGTAATGCCAGTCGCCCTCCTAAGCATGGTGGATTTGACCGAACTGGTGACTGGACAACACGAACTAAAATGACTCAAGAATTGGCCAAGGTTATTAATGATGGACTGTACTATTATGAGCAGGACTTGTGGGAGGATAGTGAATGGGTAAGTTGCAATTTTTATGAGAGTATACATATGTGGAAAAAAATTCTTTTGGATATTTTTAGAAATTTTATGTGCCAATAAAACCATTTCTTTGCAGGTAAATGCTGTAAAGATTGGTTATAAAGACATCCATTAAAGTATATTTCATATGCAGCTTCAGATCAGGTTTTATAGCTTATCCCTAGGGATTGGGGAGAAAGAATACTGCCCATGTATTCCCTGTGTGTCATAGAAGGTTACTTAAAGGGGTGGGAGTGGGGGACTGGAAATCCTCCCTTTCTGTTTTATGTTTCCAGAAGAAGGAACAGAGGAGAAGGCCAATTGAGTATTTTTCCCTCTAAGGCTCGGTCGACTGTTTTTGATGCTACCTCACTAATGTGGGAAATGGCTTATTTATATTTATTTTATTATACTTGATCGCTGTTTCCCGCATCAGCGAGGTAGCGCCAGGAAACAGACGAAGAAAAAATACCCCAT
>JAYMFT010047016.1:0-15389 GCA_038088735.1 Panulirus argus | reverse complement strand
AGAGAGAGAGAGAGAGAGAGAGAGAGAGGAAAATCCTAGGCTTTAAAGGCTTTAAAGGTGTGGTATAAAGGGTAAGTAGGCAGCTGCGCAGGTGTAGATGAAAACATTTCAAGATAAACAATGGTGTTGTACGCAAGTGCTTATCCCCGTACACCAGTGCCTACAAAGTGCTTAATCAATTAGGCAGCGTCATTAAAAAAGGATATAATCTTAACACTTCGTCTGCGCCCTTATCAAATCTAAGCAAAAGTTTAAGTACAATTAAAGAAATGACATTATTTACTTGGGACACACACAAAAAACACCTAAAGAACTTCTTCGTCAATGGATCGAAATCTCTAGCGAAACTAATTTCCATGCGGACGCCCAAAACAAGGAAATAACTGTTCGGACGAGGCTTGCCTTAGAGCGGCTGTTGGTGTGCCGGGCCTTCTTTACGAGACTAACGCAAAGTCATCACAGTCTTTTATTCGACGTCGTCTCTTATAAACACAGCAAACAGGCTTATATCGACCGCGCCCAAAAGCTAGCCTACCTGAGACCTACTGTAGCCTGGTGCTGGCTAGTACTCGGGCCACCAGGCCAAGCTTGGCCGGAGTGACACCAGCACTTGGCCACACCAACAAGTGGCCACACTTGTATCTGGCCACGACAGAGGCTGGTCTTATCAGCGTGTGGCTACGTAAAGACTCACCTGCTGCTACAGACACCAATACCTTAGCCACACCAGCAGCAGCCGACCACACCTGCACCTGACGCAGACCAGTACCTGGCAGTAAAAGCACCTGGCCACACCAGTACCTAGCCACACATGCACCTGGCTACACCTGCACCTGGCCACTCCAGTACCTGAACACACCTGCACCTAACCACACCTGCATGGGGCCACACCAGCACTTGACAGCAGTAACAGCAGTATCTACCCTATAGTATCATCACACACACACATACACACACACGCACACACACGCACACACACACACACACACACACACACACACACACACACACACATATAAATGTAACCAATAAAGGCTGAAGCCACACAAGTTGCTGCCTGACTCTCTAAATACAAGAGATTATTTGCAGATCAGAACTTCCTAAGTCTCCCTGATTGGAGCCGAGACTTTCAGGATTGGGTCTCCGTCTGGTTCTTTCCTCCACGCTTCAGGTTTTCCGAAGACCCGGGTATATGGCGAGGAAGATCAACCTCTCTTAGTCTTCCCAGTTACTGAATTATTTGACTTACAAATTCTCACAGTAACGTGGCAATGTGTTCGTACGACTTACGTAGATGCACTTACTGCAGATGTAGTAGATATCAGCCCATGGCAATACCTTATCAGGATGTAAGTTTATGGTGTTGCCTGAGCATGGAACGTTCTCTACGGCCACTCGTAACTCTCAATACTAATACCGGGTTGAATAACAAATCTTGCTCCAATTTCGATAAAAATATGTCTGACAGTTGAAAACACAACCTTACGACTGGGGGTAGAAGGGCGTTATTACCCAGACCTGCCCCGGAGTAATGCATCCATTTGTTGTTGGTTGCATTTGTTGACTGTCAGGGAATAAGAGAAATAATAATACAGGATAAGGAGACTACAAGGGGGCGGATCCTGTTCTGGTCTCTCGTACCCTTCGCCTAGACGATCCGATCACCCTTAGCATCGACCATCTGACGTTCGTCTGTCTTTGTAGTTGATTCCACTCCTTGCGTGGTTTCTGATGTTTCTCGCTGACCCTTGAGGTTTCCTCTCGCTTCTCTCAGCAGGAGAAAAAGTTTCTCTCTTGTTTCTGTTTCATGTTATGGTTTTTCTTTCCCAGTTTATTCGCCAGTTTCGAGTTTTACTGTTTGTGAACTCACTCGTCCTGTCTCTAATTCTTCTTACTTTATCTCGTTTTACCTAAAACTTTAATTCTCTCTCTCTCTCTCTCTCTCTCTCTCTCTCTCTCTCTCTCTCTCTCTCTCTCGCTCACACCAAGCGTCCTTTCTTCTGAACCTGAGTAACCCAAGACACGACTCCCTATAACCCTACATTTTTGGGGGGAGTTCCTGACGAGGCATTCCCTCCCCCAGTAGCCTCCAGTGGGGCTTAATGATTCCTACGAGCATAGTTAGAGGGAGTCCAGCGGTCTCAACCATGGCCAAGGCTTCCTACAATGCACGACCGGTGTTGGTTAACGTACGCTCTCTTTCACTCTCTCTCTCTCTCTCTCTCTCTCTCTCTCTCTCTCTCTCTCTCTCTCTCTCATTACCCATTGTTCCATTTCCATTCCTCACTTCTGACGCCTCCTGTCATCTTTCATTTCCTGTCCACCTGTTTCTTACGCTCCCTTCCTCTGTTCCTCGCTTCCTGTCCATCTGTTGCTCTCACCATTTTCCCTTGTCATTTTGTGTTCCTTTTTTCCTGCTCATGTTATGTTCTTCTGCTCAACACCTCTTTCTCTCTTTCTTGTCTTGTTTCCCTGCTGTTCTCCACATTTCTCTCACTTGGAAATCAAATCTTATTTTGTCCTTTTCCACTTTCCTTTCCGTTTGTCGCCTCTTATCTCTCTCCTGTTTTGTCCCTCTGCTCCTTCCCTTCACTTTTCCACTTCCTTTTCATTGTCTGTTATTTTTCCTAGAATTTTCCTCATTGCCCCCAGCTTTCATTTGCCTTTTAAGACTCGAAATTGCATATCTTTTGCTTTTGGGTGTATCTCTGTCCTCACAATTTTCCTTTTACACTCATTTGCGTTTTTGTTTCCTGTATCCGTCGTCCTTTTAAAATCGCATTTGCCTCTTCATTTTACACGTCATCTTTGGAAAATCTTCTTCAAATTCTCACGTTCATCGTTACCTACTTCTTTGACTTTTCGGGCTGAATGTGACGTCTCAGTGTTGTCGATGATATTCTTTTTCTGCCGTCAGCAATGTGGCTTTCTCTCCCCAGACCATCTCTCAACACCATCTCTTCTCTGTCTCCTCGTGTCTATTAACCCTCTTACCCTCACCAGGAGGTCGGTTCATCCCTGTGCCATCTCTTCATCAGGGAGATCGCTCACTCCATCCCGGCGTAATGGCACATCCCAGTCCCTTTGTGTTTATGGCTGGGCTCTAGAATTGGTCATTTCAACATTAAACGCAATAATCGCAGGGCGCTGAAGGGCCTCTCTACGTCAGTCGGTCCTACAACGGGCAGCTGAGGGATTACTCACGGGGTTTAGGGCACGGCTGACACTGCTGACGGAGATTGTGACACCGCTAGTACAATTGGCAGGGGTCGGGGCACTGCTGATGGAGTTGGAGCACCAGTAAGTCTAGTGGCAGGGCAGGGCCACTGCTGACTCTAGTGGCAGGGCAGGGCCACTGCTGACTCTGGTGGCAGGGCAGGGCCACTGCTGACTCTAGTGGCAGGGCAGGGCCACTGCTGACACTAGTAACAAGGGCTGGGACACTGATGACGAGGGTTGAGTTATTGATGACACTAGTGACGTGGGCTGGGGCACTACTGACACTATTGATGAGGTTCAGAATCACCTCTAAGGCTATAGATTTTGCCGAGTTGCTCGTGTTCCTTTCCTCATGTAGCATTACAAATCGGGAGGCAGATTCCAAATACAGCTTAGTAGTTCTTCTTTTTGTTTTATTCAGAGCCGCCTTCTGTCTTACTATGATTCGGGTTTCTGATACCCCAAAGAAAAGAAGAATGTGGCGGAGACTGCAACTAGAAAAGAGAAGACAACCGGATAAGCATATCCTCGGATACAAGTGTCTGTATAGTTCAGAACGTTGCCAGTTTTGTTTATATAACTGAAGAAATGTGAATAAAAACATAATGAATGTAGCTTTAAGTTTTTATAAGCATAATGTTAATTTCATGAAGGCTGTTCTGGGGAGAATTTGTTGCCTGCTTACATGAGAGGACATATTGCTGCCTGTTTCCTTGAGGGAATATATTGCTGCCTGTTCACATGGGGGGATATTTTACTGTCTGCTTACATGAAGGGAAGCCGCAACTCTTGTCAGTGGTCACGGTAATGGACACTTTATATGCAAAAAAGAACTTTTTCGTCAAGGGACAGTCGCAAGGGGTGTGTTCCAAGGGTAGCACTGTCCATATATGTAAGAAAAACAAGTAACGTACAAGAATGCCGACGCAGGCAGTAAGTGATACAAGGGTCAGAGGACAGGTTAAGTAACAAAAAACACAAAGAGAGGAGCGCAGGCTCAGTAACAAGAACCTAAGCATTAGAGAGCAGGTTGAATGAAAAGAAATACAAAGATTGGAACACAAGTAACGCGAATGCAGTTACGAGCGCAACATAAGTAACAATGGCACATGTTGATAAGCGCAAGTAGCAAACAGAGAATTTGTGAATGTAATGTATATGTGACAGAGAAGCTGGAACACAAGTAGCGAGTAATACAAAAATTAAACCTTAAGGTAACCAGTAACTCAAATACTAGAATATACACGAATACGTAACGAGCAACACGGTGATAAGAAACTCTTTTTTTCTCAATCTCTCATTTGCCCTCTTATCTTGACTTCCTGTGGCTTTCCCCTGTATTCTTCCTGATTATCTCTTTCCTTCCGTACAGTCACCGTCCAAACTCCTCCCTTATCTAAAGATTAACAGTTTTAGTGCGCTAGGAATCTGGACCTTCAGAGGGCGACAGGCTGTAAGCCATCCTAGATATGATGTATACGTTGTGTGTCGCTAGAACTTCGGTAAATACCATGGAGCAGCAGTTCGGTAAACATGAAACAGTGAGTGTGAAAATATTTGTGTATTTGACACTTGTATTACATTAGAATGTTTACACTGCATACATACAAATAGTAATGTCACACACACACACACACACACACACACACACACACACACACACACGCACACACACACACACACGCACACACACACACCAGCTGCACGAAGGACATAAAACCTCGCCACATCTGTACCACGACAATAACTGGTGACAACAACAAACCCACAGCAACAACTAACAAACATAAAAAAGAAATGAAAATCATCGCAGTCACAACCCCGAGCCACAGGGACGGGAACCCAATATAACACCCAGTACGAAAGCCAGCGACATCTGCCCAGCAACAGGTGTCGAACGCGAAAAACAACTACAACAACAACAACAACTTAAAGTAACACCACAACAGCATCAGGCGGAAACACGACTTGTCACGCTGGCTCGCAACAGAAACTAGGGCAGCAAAGGGGCACTTGCAACAGCTGACTGCCCTGGTACGTGATGTTTTCAGGAGACCGTGCCTCCCTTCCCTTCCCTCTCCTCCCAAACGTTGGTGGTGGTTAACTCCCCACCTCTTCTCCTGTACGCAGTCTGAAAATTCTCCTCTTCCTATCAACTCGAAGCTCCTGAGGATCAAGGGTCATATATATGTAGTGAGAGCGTACATGAAGGTTTTCAAAATTGTACGATTATTGGTTATAAATTTGACGTTCAAGGCTTCCATAAATTCCTGAAGAAGGTGTTAAGATTTTCCTGTTGGTGGTTATAATCTTAACGTTGAGGGCCTTAATCATCCTTGCAGTTGACAAGCCTAAAGCCCAACGAATCAACCAACCAGCCGTTATGGTTATAGATGAACTGTCCATAAAGGATATTTTTTCTTCCCAATGAATTATCACCTCGGCAAATACGCATGGACAGACGTACAGACAGGCACACGTCTAAACAATCGGACAGATAGATAGAGGGCGTATAGACAGGGAGACTTGTAGAAAGACAGATGTATACACAAGCAAACGTATAGACAGGAGAAATATAAACAAACAGATATATAGACAGGGAGACGTATAGGCAGACAGACGTATAGGTAGTTAACCATGAATACAGACAGACGTATAGAACAGACACATGAGGTTGATGACCATATATTTATCTCCCCTAACACATCTGGTCAGAAAATAAAAAACTGATTCCACTCACATCAAAACAACAATTGAAAACAACTTTACCGCAATATCACTTCACCACACCACTCCATTCCACACTGCAACATCTCAAAAACGGAGCAGCAGTACAACAAAAACCTCTGACCACAAATAAAAATACAACAACAGGACACAGCAACACCTAACAACAACGGGGGCAATCCAACACCTATAAGCAACGTAATCACAACTACAACTCACAGAAATACAGCAGTAAGAACAACACGCGGGCACCAAAGTCTTACCCACGGTAACACTTGGACCCAGCCATACCTGTCGACAACACTGAGTCAGAACAACAACCTCCTGGACAACAGCAATACTTAAAAAACACAACACCTGACCACACAAAACAACTTAGAGGAAACTATTAGGTGACCTCAACAACCACAAGCCAATAGCAGCACCTGACTACAGTAAAACATGACTAAGACAAAACAAACCCACATCAACTCTACTCCGAAGCGTAAAACAAAACTCAAAACAAAAATGTGGACACACACACACAAAAAAAAAAAAAAAAAATCTGACCGAAAAGTCCTGACCATAACAACACTCCACCGGAACAACACCTGACCGTATATACGTCCGTCCGCAGTCACACTAATCGCAAACGCAACACCTGTCCAAGACCATTCTTGCGCAAAACAATACCTGTGTTTCATCACATCCGGCTAGGACAAATGCAGACCACAACTGAACACCTACGCCAGAACAAGAAACATTACAATACATTGGCATCTGTCCAAATGTACGAGAGCAAAAAATCAACACCTGGCCACAGCAACACAGAACATCTGGCCACAACAACAAAACCTGGCCACAACAATATCCGAGTGCAACAGCAACACCTGGCCACATCAACTACAACAACAACACACACTTGGCCATAACAACAACACATGGCCACAACAACACCTGAAAGCAACTAAAAAAGAAAAACATCTAGTCACCACAGCAACAAGCATCTGACCAGAACAACCACCACAACCTCCCAACAACCACAACAACAACAACAACAACACCTGGCCACCACAAAAAAAAAATAAAAAGAAAAACTAGACCATAACAAATCCGGGGCCATACGCGCGTGCCTCCCGCTAACCTAACCAACTTACCCCTAGACGTAGACCTGAGACCCCGACGGAAGAACGGGAGCCAGACTTGGCTGTTCGTCACGTTCGCAACCTCCGTCATCAGGCCAAATTATGTTTCCAGTATCGACGTTTCGTTCTGCGCTCCCGTTTCTCTTTATTCCCACAACGCAACATCGTGGCCACGGCGCGGAGGTAGGTACTGACTGGTGTGGCGGAGAAGGAACCCAGTTGTTTATACGGTGAAGTTTGGGGGCCATTGCAAGACGCCTTCGTGAGGAGCATTGCATTAGTGCTGAGAACAGTATAAAACTATTAGCCTCTGAGGATAATGTGGGGTAGATTATACTACCCAAGTATCTTCTATTTCTTATAGAAAATAGAATGACTAGGAGTAGAGGGCTGGAAATCCTTCCCTTCTTGTATATCAATATCTAACTGTGAGAAAATAAGAATGTGCAATGAAAAGAGCTTACGTTTGAGGGCTCACTCGTCTGTTCCTGATTACCTCCCTCAAGGCGGATAAAGCGAGTAGATATGTATATATATAAAGCCTTCATCTAGACTTTCGTCCGTGACTTGTGCCTCCAAGATAAAATAAGATACAACCCTTAACTTGAGACGGTGGTTCCCAATAATATAGATAATATAAATCATCTGAAAAACCTGTGTCCCACCTCTTACCTCTATCAACCAGCAAAATGCGCAAATTTTGACTGAAAATCAATAAACAAAGTATCTTAAACAAATCTTATTTAACTAGCGGTAATAGAAAAAAAAAACAGCAGACATAATCACAAAAGTCATTAATTACCTTGATCATTCAAATATGATCACATTCTGGACATATAACAACCTCCGTGGCTCATTTAGGAAATTCACTATGACCCACCTTTTGGGAACTACTGCTCTAAAGGAATGTCGTGGGCTACAAGCGAGCACAGAGTTTACAAAGTCTGGATATGAAGTGAAAGCGGAATCACACTGACCGGAATATCGTGATTTCAAAGAATGTTCCCCATGTTAAAGACTGATCCTCATAATCAGTGAAAGATACAGAAACTGTACATCGTAAGCTAGAAGATAGATTGTTCCCCATTATTAGTCAGGTATGTAGGAAAAAAAAGAAATAGAATCTGTATATGACGCACAAACAAAATATGTATCTTCCCTTCCCTTAGAGATAAACTTTGTCGTTTTAAGATAAAGAATATATTCACGCTCATAAAAAACAACACCGCTAATGAAAGGGATCACGAATAGAACACTTGAAATAATCGAGATATTTGATAATATGGACAAAGAGAAAACACTTAGCAAGTCTCCAGAGGCTGCCACTAGAGGGAATGAATAGAATAAGGAGCGAAACTTGATACAACGAAAAAAAAAAATAATTCCAACATAGTAATATTGATAAATGGAACATTCTCCTAAGCGAATTAGTGGCCGCTCCTACAACTGAAGCATTATTGAATTAGATACAACAAATAAAGATACGATTCAACTTTAATCTGTAATCTTAAGGGTAGAACGCTATACTTTATCTATATTACCATCTCCAACATGATTAAGACCTTTCTTCCGTTATACATGGCCTGGGAGAGATGCAGTGAACATGTGTTTCATTCACGTAAAATTATACATATAAGTAAATCACGTACGTATAAGTAGACTGAAATAGGTATTAATATTCATCTCTTGCCTTTGTTTCGAAATTTCAAAGCAGAGCGTGGTCCATCTTGCAAAGGCTCGTCTCTTCTTCCCCTTTCCCCCGTCGGCACTTTTGCCGAGGGGAAGGTGTGGGAGGGAAGAGAGCCTTCTGCTTTGACACCTTTTCCCTTGATCACGTACCAGGTCTCAATATCATGGACTGATCACTTCGGAAGGAGGTTAAGATCGGTGTAATCAGATGATCTATATCTGTCTCTCTCTCTTTCTCCCTCTCTCTCTCTCTGAATATACTGGGAAATGAGCTGGTTCAAGATAGCGTCTAACTACCTTAAAAAAAAAATGACTATGGAAATAAAGCAAAATGGCAGTTAACAATAAACAGGAAATTTTACTCGATATTGCTATTATGAGTGGATTGAAAAAAATATGTCTCATCATGAAAAGAACTTTGAGAAAATGAATTCGTTACCGTTAGTAATAAATACTGTTACTGATGCATTATCTGTATCCACCAAAGACAACAATCCGATAGAGTGATGGGGTGCTATGAATGTGTGCGTAAATTGTGAAATGGGGAAACATGACTATCAAACTGAGACATGCATGAAAAGGTCAGTGGTTATCTGTCTTACATGCAAACAAGACGCAAAGATGATATGCAAATTGTACAGAATAGCCAGGGAATGACTGAAAAGACGATGTCGATGAAAAGAATGAAACTGATATAAGACAAGGAAATGTAACTAGAAACACAGAGAGGGCAGTTATAAATATAGGTGGAAAACTGTGCAGAAAATCTGAAAGAGACAAATAAGAAACAATATAAAACAGTAGGTTAAAGTTAACAAAGACAGAAATAACACAGACAGCGAAGGACATGAACTGGCAAGAGAAATGTGGAGAGAGAATGTGACAAAGTCAAATAAAAGGAAAAATATATCTCTTTGGTGAAAATGATTGATATAATTGAATCAAAGCAAGAATGAAGTCAGAAGACGACAAGCAAAGAAAATGAAGAGGCGTTGGGAAACTTGACGTAAGAGAATAATATATTTCACGTGCAGACAATACCAAAAAGACATATGCAAGCACTTTGACGAATGTGAATCACCCCAAAATGAGCGTGCGAGGATTCCCATTCGGATTTCTTGATGAGAGAGGAAGTTACGATAGGGAAAATTGTGAATACGCTCACCCAGAAAAAAATCTGGTATAAATGTGACAAATATCACATCTGAGTCTCAGGAGGAGAATGTAAATATACATACACTCATGGACGAGCCAAATGCATCCCTGAGGCCCAGCCTAACCAGATAGATAGATAGATAGACAGATAGATAGATAGATAGATAGATAGATAGATAGATAGATAGATAGATGGATAGATAGATAGACGGTTTATTGACCAGGTATAAGAAAGGATGAGAGATGTAATGTTAGAAATCTAATAACACTGCAATATGCAGAAAATACTATAAACAAAATTGATAACAATGGGGGCTCAGGAAGGAGAAAGATAAGACGATACCGAGAGACATGATAACAGGTGTGCAGGAAGATCTGATTAGAGGAGACCACGTGACCGGCACCAATACCAAGAGGAAGAGATACCAGAGTGCAAATAGCTTAGAAATCAGGTGGATGAATAAAAAAGGGAATAATAATATAACCATAATTGGCCGTTGTATGGTCGTATTACGAATGCAGAAGTTATACGTCAGCATCGAACAGATGTCCAGAACTGAATGAGGACACAAACCTGTGCTGGCTGGAATATTATAAATGCAAAACGAATCAAAACGGATTACACGATGGGAACGAGAAATAGACCAATGACTTGACCACAGTATGCCAACTGCTAAAAAAAACGCACCAAACCAGTGGAAGTCCCACTTTACTCGTGAGCCAGATAAGGAAAGTCTTGGTAAATACTGGAAGAGAAGAACAGCGAAAACATGTTCGACATGACCGAGACGGAGAAGGATGCTTGGGGAGAACCAGGCGTAAACTAGCTCAAGACGAGGCATCGAAGAGCAAATTGAATGCAAACAGAAAGTTCGAAAAGAGGCTGAGGAGAAATGAAGGAAAAGTGAGGCCATGAATATTCATATATATATATATGCAAAGTCTTATACATATGCAAGAACGCCACAGAATCAAGGTGAATCATGTTAGTGAATACATGGAGGGGGGGGAGGGAGAACAGCAAGCACACACTCCTGATCAACATGAGAGAAACGTGGTTTTAATCAGGAGCTCCTGAGAAGCACAGCAAAGTCTATTCAGCGTGAAACATTCATAACATACGAACCAAACTCACACAAGACGGCGTGAGTAGAAGGAGAGCAGATAATGGTGATGAGCCACAATAAATGTGAGCTTAACTTGCAGTGAACATCTTGTTATGAATTATACAAAATCACTATCAAACGGACCACACAAAAAGAAAGGAAGTTAAATGACTTTAAAGTAGAGAAATACCAACAGAAGTTGTAGTAATACTGAACAGATTAACGAACCTTAAAAGAGAAATCGGATCCGTTAAATGAACGGACGTATGATAACTCCCATTCCGCTGAACGGCAGAGAGTACAAGTAGATTATGGGTGAGAATTTGCAGTGTGCAAACTCAACGCCTTGTACTCCGTGCTAAGCAGAGTGAATATATGAGATGCTGTGGTGGCTTAGGGAAGGGCGACAGCCCACTATCATATCTGGACACCACGAAGATTGATGTCCGATACAATACTACAGGAGGATTCAGTCTCCAAGTACAGATGAGTTACATGGAGGGCTCGGTGTGGTCGCTTGGTACGCCTCGGATTTACAGAGCAGCGAGGCTCGATTTGAATGTCTAATGTCTTTCCAAGGTTTAGAATTCCTTTGACGCAGTTGGATGTGGCTGCAAAACGGCTAATTCCTTTGGTTATAAATATAATATAATATAATATTATATAATATAATATAATATAATTATATATATATATATATATATATATATATATATATATATATATATATAGCAAACTATGTTGTGCCTTCATGTAGAAAGAAACAAGTGTGCGAGAAAGAGAGAGAGAGAGAGAGAGAGAGAGAGAGAGAGAGAGAGAGAGAGAGAGAGAGAGAGAGAGAATTAGCATAAGGCTAATATTAACAGGAAAGTATGTGGGAAAGGTAATGAACTAAAAGTACAGCTGCTTCATAATGATAAACAGCAGAGATGGACGGTTGGAGTAGGGATGAGGATTGGAGAGAGTGAAAGCTGGAGAGTGTGGGAGAGAGCTAGAACTGTGAGTCCCAAGCGGGGAGATGGTCAGTGGGGGAGAGAAACTAGAAGTGGTGGTCACTGAGGGAGAACCCAGAGGAATGAGGGAGAGAGAGGGAGAGAACTAGCAGTAAGAGCGTCCCGTGGAGGGTGGAAGGGAGCCAGCAGTGAGAGTACTCAGTGGAGAGATGGAAAATGTGGGAGAGAGCTAGCAGCTAGAGTGCCCACTTGAGAGATGTCCAATGGGGGAGACGAACGAGTGAGAGAGACGAAGCAAGAGTCCCCAGCAAGAAGACAGTCAGATAGGGAGAGAGCTAGCACTTGGAACACCCCGTAGAGAAATGCTCTCTAGAAGAAGTAAGAGCAGCCAGTGGGGAGAGAGGGCCACTGGGAAAGAGAACTAGATATCAGAATACCCAGTGACGAGACGGAACCAGTGGAGGGGAGGACCCAGTGGACAGATGGTCAATGTGAGACAGAACTGGAAAAGAGAGTGTGGCGAAGATTCACGTCTCACTGGGGGGGCCCCCTACACATAACACACCGTCACCTTCGTCGTTATCTCAAATGGCGTCCAGTCCCTTCGTAGACTAGGAGTCTGTGTCCTGGTCTCAGGAGGAATTGCGGGAAGCGCAGTGATTGGCGTCACGATGAGGTGAACATGGTGAAAGAAGGATGAGAGACAGAAATGTGGGGTAGGGTGAAAAATGAGAGAGAAGTCCACAAGGAACGATAGTCCTCATGTAAAGGAGAAATGCTAGAGATGAGAAATGGAACGGAGGATGATGCTACAGCCAGTAAAAGAGGTATGTACAGAACGTAACAAAAAGCAACAAAAGATAAAGTACCTACGAATATAAATAAGACCAATACAATAAAGAAGAACAAATCTCAAAACAGAAGACGAAACAAAAACGTATATAATGGGAGGATTACTGAGGTACATGACCGAAGCGGTGTCAGGAGGGAAGCCATACAACTCGGGCGGAAATGTTGATCTGATGGTACAGTATTCAAATGAGAGGCAACGAGGGAAGGGTGTGGAGAGGAGAGGAGATGAGAGGAGGCAGAGGGAAAGACTGGAAAGGTGGGAGGGAGAGAGTGTAAGGCTTGAGGAACAGCGTACGATCCTGGGTAGCGAGAGGAGGAGGAGGAGGAGGAGGAGGAGGAGGAGGAGGAGGAGGAGGGAGGGAGGGAGGGAGGGAGAAGTCCAGCAGTAAGAGGAAATTAAATCCACCCTCCCTCCCTCCATCCCTCTCCCTTTATACTTGTATTACGTAGATTGCATCGTCCTCCTCAAGAGCTGGTATTGGATGGATCAAATCATCTCGCGGACTAGGAGCCCACTGGGAGAACCAATCAGAGCAGAATTCGCGTCTGTTGTGGGCCTGGCCACACACACACACACACACACGCACACACACACCAGAGAGAGAGAGAGAGAGAGAGAGAGAGAGAGAGAGATGCTCTGTGTTACGTGGTGGATACCACTCGATGCAATAGTAGGTAATCTTGTTCCTACTCTTAAATTTTTACCTTCATTCTATTTCACACAGTCCTCACAACTCATGCCACTTTTGCTTCAGGACAAATACCGAGTATTTCCTCGTCTTTCGCTGACGTGAAATATATTTCCGTTGACAGGTCTACTCTGTTCTTAACGCTACCTCGCTAACGCGGGAAACAGCGAATATGTATGGAATATATATATATATAAAGTTCGTTTCCATATACTGACTCACGAAGCAATGAATGCATTCCGTGAAAATGTTATGGCATCGCGTCTAGAAGCAGAATGCATTGCTTTCCTCTAGCGATTCCAATAAGAGCATCAGGGCACTGTAACGGCCGTGAACAGTGCCAATAAGAGTGGGAGGGCTAGAGGAGGTAGGAGGAGAAGAGAGAGGAGAGAGGAGGAAGGAAGTATCGTCTGGACTGAAGAGATGAGGAAGGATTGTGACGGATGGTGGTGAGGTGGGGGTGCAGAGAGGGGCGCTTCCTTTCGAAAGGCGAGGGCCACTATGGGAGGAGGTTGAGGGAGGTGGTTGACAGGAGTGGAGAGTCAATTTGGTGAGGTTTGAGGTCTTGGTATGTGAGATGCTTGGGGGAGTCATTTTGGTTTGGGGAGATTGTCGGGGAGTCATTTTGGTTTTGGGTGATGACTGGTCTGGAATTTGCTGGGGAGAGATGGCTGGGGGAGACGTAAAGTCATTCTGGTGAGGTTGAGGTCTGTTATGGGAAGGTGGTTGGGAAAGGTTTAGAGTCATATTGGTGAGGATGAGGAATGGTATGGAAGGTGGGAGGGAAAACTGGTTATGAGATGTGTATGAGTCATTTTCGTGAGGTTGAAAGTTGGGATGGGGTTTGATAGTTGGGTGGGATGTGTAACCAGGGTTCTTCGTGAGGTTGGGCGTTGCTATGGGAAGTGAAGTAGAAGTACAAACGAGTACATATTTTTCTTTTGTGTGTGTGTGTGTTCATGTCTTTTACGGGAAGCGCAAGGAAGAGCCGTGTGTTTAGGGCAGGTCTGGCTGCATTGGCTAATAGACAGTTTGTACGTCTGCAGTTGTATGTACATAGGGGGAGAGGCTGTGTAGTGTTAATGGGGAGAGTGCTACATGGGTAGGTTCCAAAGACTGTGTTGAGGTTTTGGGAAGGTGTGTGTGTGTAGGTAGAGCTGTAAGCGGTAAGTTTGTAAGGAGAGGAGAAGGAGGAGGATGAAGAAGAAGAAGAAGAAGAAGAAGAAGAAGAAGAAGAAGAAGAAGAAGAAGTGGAGGAGGAAGAGGAGATGGAGGAAGAAGAGGAAAAGAAGGAGGAGGAGGAAAAGGAGGAGGAGGAGGAGGAAAAGAAGGAGGAGGAGGAGGAGGAGGAGGAAGCAGAAGGATGTCTTGGGGGAACGAAAGGCTCTTTGGGTGGAGACTGCTGCGCTGTGGAGGTGAAGGATGGCTGTTTGCCGGAGACATCGAAGGGAACGTAAAAGTAATGCCGCACCTTCAAGAGGGAAGGACTTGGTCTGCCTTGTGGTGTGGAATAAAAATGCTTGCTAGGAAGAAGGGGAAAACCAGGATTGCTCAGGGGTGGATGTGCAGAAGACCAGAGCCCCTTGGGGAGAAGGGGAGGAAGCAAGGAATTCGCAAAAAAAAAAAAAAAAGTCAGAGGAAGTGATGGGGATGAGAGAGGAAATTTTGGGACCGAGAAACGAAGGGAATAATAATACTCCCCCTCCAAGTCAATGCGATAAAGGGAAGAGGGAGAAGGCGAGAGTGTTTCGGGCTGGGATGGACAGAGTGGAATGGATTCGGACACTGGAGGCACGGAGGATAAAGCCCAGAGGCTGGTGATAAAACCGGGTTACACGACCGTTTAGGATAAGACAAGAGAATAAGATATATATG
>JAYMFT010047005.1:0-15389 GCA_038088735.1 Panulirus argus | reverse complement strand
TATATATATATATATATATATATATATATATATATATATAGTGTGTGTGTGTGTGTGTGTGTGTGTGTGTGTGAAACTGTGAGAAATGGACTTAACTGTAACTTATGGTGTGATAGATATTCATATGCTAAGAGTTCCAATATACCGATTTTTTAATGATGTAAAAATCAACTAATTCCATTCTTACATTTCTATTCCACCTCGTTCTTTCAATACATGACTTGCCAACCAACGCCTCCCATCTCCTCTTTCTCTCTCTAATTTGTTTTCTCCGGATCCTCAGACTGCAGCGTCTATATCCAGTCAAGAATCGTCTTCACGGCGCACTGATTCAACAACGTTCAGCCATCCTGTTCGCAGGCATATCACATTACCGACTCGTCGTGTGTACAGAACAGTCGTACGACTGCGTGTGAACCTGAAGTTTGGTGTCGCACAAGGGCGGCCGCACGACCACCACCCGAGACGAGATTTTGCAAAGATCCCATTTTTAAAGTTGCAACAACAGATTTACTTTTAAGATTTAGAGTTAAAGTTTTGGGCATTTTGTTGAGATTTATCGTGCATGATTTATTCCTAACGCGATCGACGCACGACTCATGTCCGTTACAGACCTTGATGTGTTTGACCGGAGGGGAGGCAGATGTTGCCACAATCACACGTTACTAGCGAGTTTACTTACCCTCTCGATCCTGCCCTACGCAACATTTAGCCCGAAGAACCAGTCCTATGGTAACTCTGGTTACGTTAACATCCAGACTTACCAATTGTTGATGTTGGTTATGATAAGCCAATGATGCCGTAGTTATGTAACATTGGTTTAGTTAACATGGAGACCCAGCCGTTGATAGTAACAGCTAGTTTAGTTAGTGTTAAAAAGAAGCCTTTGATGACGATGGTTCTATCAATCCTGCGATCCAGCCTCGGACAGAACTAAGCCTTTTGACTAATGCTAGTTTTGTTAACATGGGCTCCTGGTTCGGGCCTTTCTAGTCGATATACCTAGTCCTAGGACCTGGCCCTGCTGTAGGTAGCCCCTCCACACGGCGGGTTGCGCAGCGTCTGGAATGTAATTTAAAATGCTCATTACCAAGACAACGTAAAAAGCTGGTTTCCTGTCTCGGTTGACGGGTTTTGGTGCGTGTGTAGAAGTCGCATTCCTTCGGTTGCTACGTGCTCGGTAGGCCTATCTGTGTGCCTGTGTTGGCTGGGGTGAGGCAGTGCCTCCATTTTCATGACGTGGTTATAAAGGGTTTAGTGCGGTTTTGATGGCACTGTGTATGCAGTGCGTCCCTTTCCATTGGTTAGAACGGTCCTGATGCAGGAAGATGGCCTTTACCCTAATCGTTCAGTTTATAACGAGGGATATCTAAAGGTTCCCAAAAAACTGGTTTGCCCTCTTGAACCTTCTTGTTTCAGCCATCATGGGCGGTTGGTTGGCTGTACCGGCTCGGGGGACGCACACGGACGAGAAGTATACATTTTTGTTTACCTTTCGCCCGATATCAAACCTGTTCACAGATGATCTCGTAAGTACGTTGTCATTATGATTAATGATCATCCTTGCAGTCCATTGTTATCATCGATAACTTTAAGGAACTCTTTGTAACAGTGATGATAGTTATCTTTGTGTCTGTTATAGAGGATAGCGTCGTTGAAATTCTAATAGTTCGCCTTAATTACACTCATTAGTCGCAGAAGAACGCTTATGTCTTTATCACTAAGACAGCATCTTACGAATTTACAAAAGTTACTGGGAAATAGCTAGAGTGGAATATTGCAACTGCCCTTTAAACTCTGCCATTTGTCTTGCCTGTAGACAGAAGGTTAATGGCGTGTAAATCTGTGAGTTTACACACAGTTGGCAAATGATTCGTGTATATCACTGTCAGGATGCTGTAAATCCTGGGTCCTTCCCAAAGGTCCACAGGAGGCGTGTGGGTGCACGTACCTACACAAACCCTGGAAAGCACTGACAAAAGTGTTCGTCAGAGTGTGAAAGACGAGTGATCAAGTGTGTTGGTGAAGCAGCCAATACTCGACTAAGGACAGATGAGTAAAAGATGAGTCAGTGAGTAAATTGGACGAAGGCAACTGCAAGTGGATGAAGACTTGAATATGAATCAAATATGAAGGCTATTTGGAAATGCAATTTTATATTAAAAGCTGTGATTCCTTTCCTTCAAGAAAGAAGATTCCTCTTTGCGAGTGAGGTTTGAGCTGAGTGCCGAATAAGTCACCTTAGTGCTTATTGCAACTGGGAGTGAGTACATGAACTGTACACACCTGGTGATGATATCATGTGTGTTGTGATGCACTCAGTGCACACATGGGTACCATGATTGTGTGTTTGGAGACAATAATTGGAAAAGGAAGGTTTTCATAACAGTGACAGAAGTGGATATACGCTTGATGGTGGACAAGAGGAAGTGAAGTGGAAGCAAATAAGAGGTAGAAATGAGAATGAAGGTTACATACATATTCTGAAATTAGTAATAAAGAATTAGCATTAGTGATGGGAGGAAAAATAGAAGGATCTGAAGACTGAAAATATGAAAGAGAAGAATTGGAATACGAACTTGAAATACGGGATTGAGAGAAAAATGGAAAGGAAAACATATTCAATCAAGATTTAGATTAAAAGTACATAAGAATCGAGACAACATAGGAAAATCTAAAGTGAATTAGGAGAATTGTTTATAAAACAATAGAAAAATATGATTTGCTGAACAAAAATGAAGTGAATGAAGAATAAGAACCAGGAGTAAGCATTAGTTGAAGAAAAATGGAAATCCCAGATGGGGTAAAGGATATACTTGATAAGAAGAGGGAAGAGAGGAAGTTGATAAGGATGAAAGTGCGGTGTCCCTGCTGTGTGGAACTATGGACTGTAGTGAAGGTACTGGGGTAGGTTCTGACCACTAGGGGGGGGGGGGAGTTACCTCGCCCCCACTGGGATGAGGTGGTCATCAGGGACAAGGCAGTACAGGTAGCACCGTGGTGTACATGGTGGTACAGGGGAGTGCCAAGGTGCACCAGGGAATACAGGGGAGTGCCATAGTGTACATGGTAGTAAAGAAAAATGGTGATTGAAGCGTCTTGGTAGTTGTTTTATGTTCTGTTGTTTGTTTGGGTTAAGCGACGATGATATATTTTTTTCTAAGACTACAGAAAGCAACACACACACACACACACACACACACAATACAAATTTTTCAATTAAAGATAGAAAACAATAAGATCATAAGATCTGTGAAAATTAAGTTAAAATTCACGCTCATTAAAATGGGGGAAAGAACCATTGAATATAGTGGTTTATATAAAAGCTGTGATGGTTAGGCTGAAAAAAAAAACCTATGATAATAGTTGAGACAAAACCCGTGTATGGTTTTATGGTGTTTACTTCATCCCAGTAGATGTCGTGCAATGATCGGTTCCAACGCACTCTTGGTCGGTCCACTTTATACGCCACCTGGAAAGTGTTTTCCGTCGCGTTATTCCCTCATCCTGACTACGTTCTTGAAGATAATGTGCTTCTTAAATTTTTTTTATTTCTATTTCAAAGGTTTCTTATTCATTGGATGCCATTATATTCTGATTAATTATGTTTTCATTTTTTTCTGTAAGTCTCGTTTTCTACAAACGTGTTTTTCTATAGTTTGCGCAGTTGAAGAATATTCCCCCATAAACCCCATTCATTATGTAATATTTTGTTTCTTACTTTAGTGTCACGTTATATCCACATTCCTTATACTTCCTTTTCCTCATTTCAGATTGTTGAGTAGAGCAGTGATGGCATGAGTCAGCCTGGCCCACTCTGGAGAGGGTGTGTGACTGGGAACAAAGCAGTCTCGGACTGGAGTGAGACGTGATCCGTCCCCCACTGTGGCGTGATTTGTAGACCCTCTTCCACACTGGCCAGGTACTGACACTGTTTTGTGGGGGTCAGAGTCAGAGGTCGACGTGGCTGGCAGTAAACCGGTCTTGAACTGGAGTGAGACGTGATCCGAACCAGAATGTGGTGTGAGTTTGTGTTATTGCGACGCTGGTCGTTTGTCGCACTCGGAGGCGGTGACGCTACCGCGTGGGGTCGCACCCACACAACGCCGCAACGCGGGGCTCAGGGTAAAGCTGGCATGTGGGAAGAAGGTCTTAGGAGTCGCGTCTTGACTGCGATGGCTAAGCATTATGAGGCTCCAGCTTGATTAGGAGCCGCGACCTGCCTTCCTCCGTACGCCCTCAACGCACAAACACACACACACACACACACACACACTGTTGCCAAGACGCTTGTAGTCATTATACAGGAAACAACCTGGAGAGTCATGGCACATTTCTGACTGTCCTTTTACAGACATTAAGAGCCGCTTGTGGCCTGACGTGGTTGGCGGGGAGAATAAGCCGGGCGTCCTGGGCTGGCTGGGAGAGTCTAGAATAGCGTACACACACACACACACACACACACGTGGTTAGTACTCTCTCTCTCTCTCTCTCTCTCTCTCTCTCTCTCTCTCTCTAACCTAGGGCAAGGTCGCCGCCAGTGTGGTCATCTTCTACAGCAGAATGGTGTTCGGGCGCCCCGTCACGGTGCTGATGATCTTGATGAGACGTCGTGGGCATCATCCTGGTGGTCTTAGGATAACACTAGGGGATTCCGCGGCTGGTGTCGTGGAATTATTTTCGTGTGATCTTGGGCTAGTTCGTAGATAACTTGCCATTCATCTCAGGTGAGTTTCATCTGAGGCATCGAATGATCCTAGGTTAGGCTCATGGTATACATCATTACCTGATCTCAGGCTGGTCATAGGGTAGACAATGCTGCTCACGCATCTGGGGTGGCTCAATCTGCACCTTTCTGTTGACAGAATGGAATGCAAACCCTCGCGTCACGTTAATGCTGCAGCCGTCACCTGCCTCTAACCCTGCCCTGCCGGACGCAGGACTTCTCTGCCGTCTCTCTACACCCGTTTGGCTGCTGTTTCCTACGGTTTCTGTGTGGAACGGTACCGGCCACTCTGGAACGGACTGTTTCGATACCTCCTTCTTCCCTCGAGCAGCTAAACTCTTGGAATTCTCTTCCTCCTTTTGTCTTTCCCTCTCCACATAACCTTTCTTCACTTAAGAGTCAGGTCCACAGACCATCTCCGCCCGAGATGGTCTTGGTAGTGGCTTGCTATGTGCCCGAGCCTTGTCTCGCAGTGTGGAAAGAGATCACGAATCCACTGATCTCAGACTATTTCTAAGATGGGAATGCACAGATCTCAGGCTTTCAGGATAGGAATCTATTGATCTCGGGCTATTTCTAAGATGGAAATCCACTCATCTCAGCAGAGTTTCAGGAAAGGAATCCACTGATCTAAAACTACTTCCAGTATAAGAATCAGGATTTTCTCAAGATAGGAATCCATTGATCTCAGGCGTTTCAAGATAGAAATCCACTGATCTCAGCCATTTGAGGGTAAAAATCCACTGATCTCAGGAGTTTGAGGATATGAATCCACTGATCTCAGGTGTTTCAGGATAGGAATCCACTGATCCCAAGTGTTTCAGGATAGAAATCCACTGATCTCAGTTGTTTCAGGAAAGGAATCCACTGATTTCAGGTGTTTCAGGATAGGTTTCCACTCATCTCAGGCGTTTGAGGATAGGAATCCACTGATCCCAGGCGTTTGAGGGTAGGAATACTATGATCTCAGGAGTTTCTGGTTAGGAATCCACTGAAATCAGGTGTTTGAGGATAGAAATCGACTGATCCCAGGTGTTTCAGTGTGGGAATCCATTGATCTCAGGCGTTTCAGGATAGGAATCACTGATCTCAGGCGTTTGAGGATATGAATCCACTGATCTCAGGTGTTTCAGGATAGGAATCCACTGATCTCAGGTTTTTGAGGGTATGAATCCACTGATCTCAGACGCTTCAGGATATGAATCCACTGATCTCTGGTGTTTCAGGATAAAAATCCACTGATCTCAGGTGCTTCAGGGTAGAAATCCACTGATCTCAGGTGTTTCAGGATAGAAATCCACTGATCTCAGTCGTTTCATGATAGGAATCCACTGATTTCAGGTGTTTCAGGATGGGAATCCACTGATCTCAGGCGTTTGAGGTTAGGAATCCACTGATCTCAGGTGTTTCAGGATAGGAATCAACTGATCTCAGATGTTTTAGGGTAGAAATCCACTGATCTCAGTCGTTTCATGATAGGAATCCACTGATTTTAGGTGTTTCAGGATAGGAATCCACTTATCTCAGGCGTTTAAGGGTAGGAATCCACTGATTTCTGGTGTTTGAGGATAGAAATCGACTGATCTCAGATATTTTAGGGTAGAAATCCACTGATCTCAGTTGTTTGAGGATATGAATCCGCTGATCTCAGGCGTTTGAGGACAGAAATCCACTGATCTCAGGTGTTTGAGGATATGTATCCACTGATCTCAGGTGTTTCAGGATGAAAATTCACTGACCTCAGGTGTTTCAGGATAGAAATCCACTGATCTCAGGTGTTTCAGGATAGGAATCTACTGATCTCAGGTGTTTAAGTTTAGAAATCCACTGATCTCAGGTGTTTGAGGGTAGGAATCCACTGATGTCAGACGTTTAAGGATAGGAATCCACTGATCTCAGACCTTTGAGTGTAAGAATCCACTGATCTAGGGTGTTTGAGGATATGAATCCACTAATCTCAGGTGTTTCAGGGTAGGATTCCACTGATCTTTGGTTTTTCAGGATATGAATCCAGTGATCTCAGGCGTTTGAGAGTAGGAATCCACTCATCACAGGTATTTCATTATATTAATCCACTGATATCAGACATTTGAGGGTAGGAATCCACTGATCTCAGGCGTTTGAGAATATGAATCCATTGATCTTAGGTGCTTCAGGCTAGAAGTCCACTGATCTTAGGCGTTTCAGTATAGGAATCCACTGATCTCAGGTGTTTCAGGATATGAATCCGCTGATCTCAGGCGTCTGAAGGCAGAACTCCGCTGATCTCAGGCGTTTCAGTATAGGAATCCACTGATCTCTGTAGTTTCATGATAGAAATCCACTGATCTCAGGCGTTTCAGTATAGGTATCCACTGATCTCAGACGTTTCGATATAGGAATACACTGATCTCAGGTGTTTCAGGATAGTAATCCACTAATCTCAGGCTCTTCAGGATAGGAATCCACTGATCTCATGCGTTTCAAATCTGGAATCCTCTGATCTCTGGCGACATTGCTCTCAGTCTGGTTTTATGTGAAAAAATCAAGTGAAACATACTGAGGATCTCTCTATCTCTCTGTTTGGTCTGTTTTCTTCGAGTGAATCAGTCGGTTTTCCTATAAACCTGACTCTCTTTAGGTACAGTGCACTGTGCCTGGTGAGACCTGACTCATTCTAGGAACGGTACACGTTGCCTAGTGAGACTTGAGTCACGCTAGGAACGGTACATGGTACCTAGTGAGACCTGGTTGTGCCAAGGAAGGGTACATACTCCCATCCTGAGACGTAACTCCAGAATGTGTGTGTGTACCACATGATGCAGACCTAACATACTTTACACATACACGCAAGTGAAAAATTCACTTCCTGTAATACATAGTAACTGTATACATTAAATACTCAACGCGCACACAGACACACACACACACACACACACACACACATTCTCACCACCTACACACGCACCCCACACTCCACCCACGCATTACATTCACTTCCTTTTAATGTTGCTGGCCTTAACTCGTGGTAATTTTGCATCAAGTGTGTGAAGAACTTAATAGAAGGTCATTTTGAAGAATACTGAAGCAGTCACAAGAAGGACACACCAGTGAAAGTGGAAGACATTAGCAGCACCTGCACAAAATGTTTCGTTCTCCAGCTAACAGCGTCGTGGAAATATCAAAAATAAAACTAATGAAAGTGAAAGGAAAATCGCACGTTTGTGAGCGGACGAATTTTTTTGTGAAGTTTATACTCGTGAATACATTAGTTATAGACATGAACGCCTCTGTGGGGAACTGTTAGGGAAATGGTCGTTAAGTTTGTGCGGACTGCGGTAATCTGTGGATCATTCAAACTTGCATTATGGGTGAGTATCATGTTGGATTGCAATTGATCAACATCATTATGTATATATTTCTATAACATTATATATTTTCCTTTGTCTTTCAGCTGTACCTCGGGCGCTGGGTAGAGTACAGACTGGTCGCCACTGACTTTCACACACGAGAAAGCAGCGTCTGAAAACCACTAATGCATGATGACTTGGTTGTAAACAGTGCCTGTGTGAAGAGAGAAAACGGGCGGGTGGTGGGTGACTGTTGCAACGGACGCAAGGCAACGGGTGGTTCTGGAAACCGTTGTCTTGCTAGTGTGGCCGACATCCCTAGGGATGTGTTGTATCCACCTCCTTCAGTAAACTGTCAGGGTAGAGAACTTCAACAGGTGTATGATGACTCCCTCGAAATGTCCATTTGAGAGAAAATGTTACGTGTATGTTGATATAAATGGTGGAGTGCCTCTGTGCCCACTCATGTGCCCAACATGACTGGTGCTACGGACGAGGCAGTTAGTGCCAACCAGAGCCAGGGAGAGACTACTGAGAGCTACCATCACCACAACTACCATCGCTACCACTCCAGGATTGCTTCCCCGGTGGAAACATCTGGCAAGTATAACCCCCCCTCCAAGCCTAATTTTAATAGTTTACCCCAAACCCTCGGTCAGAGCCACCAACACGAACGCTTCAACGGTGAAAACAATCACGTGAACAATGGATACAGAGATTCAGAGAGTCCCAGGGCGTCACAGGAGGAAGGAAAATGCGACAGTAGATCCTCCTCCTACTGCTCCTCCTGCGAGTGTGTGAGGAGCGAGGATCAAGCGACGGCTGGTCCTTTGGGCGGTGCTGGCGGCTCGGGTCTCAGTGTTACCGCCGCCTCGGGAGCGGACGGTTGTGTGTGTCGGAGTTCGCTATCCCCGAGCAGCTGTCCCAACTGTCGCCCTCGCCTTAACAGCCCAGCCACGCCCCAGTACTCTTCCACCTCCCAAGGGAGTCATAACATAGAGGCTGAGGACCGCCTGGGTTCTGAGGCTGTCGACCCGGAAGGGAATGGAGTATTGTGTGATAAGGAGCCGAAAGTACAGCGTGTGATAAAAGTGGATAGAGGAGAGATACAAGTGGAGGTGATAGGTAGTGAGTTGTTGGTCAATAGGAGCTCCAGAGATTTTAGTGATAGTGAGAATGGCGTGAGCTGCTCCAGTGAGGCAAAACCCACAAAGAAAAAGAAGAAATTTATCATCATCCTCAAGGGGTTGCTCAGTATATCGAAGCGAAGTGAGAAAAAGAAATGTGTCGAGAGTGAAAGTGAAAGGTTAAATTGTCTGAACGCCGATGTTGGTAAGAATTTAGCAAATAAAGGCGAAAAAAGTAACGACACAGCCGATGCCAGGTGCAACGACACAGAAAGGAAAAAGAAATATATAAGTTGTGATGCAAGAAGACAAAACCTCGATCATCCTGGAAAGAAAACGAGACCTGGACGCATTGAAGGACACAGAAATAATAGTGATTTGACAGACCTTACAAAAAACTCGTGCAGTGAAGATAGGACACTACCTTCACGGAGGCATATCCCAAGAACGAACAGCCTCCAGTGTGAGGATTACAGAGACCAGCCGTCAGAAACCAGCGGGAGAGTGAAGGTTGATGGTGCAGATGGTCATAACCGTGAGAGACGCAGCCACCTCGATAACCCCAGCAGGAGTGAGATCGCCCCAGCCTACCTGGGGACGCAGGAGCAGCTGACGTTACTCTACCACGCTGCCCTAACGCGCAACACATACGTAGAAAACGGGAGATGGAAGACTACATGTCGTGGCGGCGCGGCTGACGAAGATCCGCTCCCAGTTTTAGAGGCTGTCCACGCACCAGCCACTGACGTCACCCCCGAGGATACCTGCACTCAGGTGTACGACGATCTCAGGGTCGCTGAGGACGACAACCACCACAGTGACGCTGAGGAGGAGGAGGAGGAGGACCACCACCACTACCACAGTGACGTTGAGGAGGAGAACCATCAACTCAGTGACGCGGCGGATGTTGGAGCCGTCTCAGCCTCCAGCAGACAGTGTGAGGACTGCGTAGCCCCTCCTGACGTGACTGGTGCCTTGCGAACTACCGTCGAGGACTGTCTTGATAAACGATCACTTCCTGACGAAGAACTTTCGAACGAGGAACTTGAGCAGTCGCTCGAACTTGAAGGCGGTAAAGGATTTGAGGAGTTACCCAGGCAGGTGACTGTAGAAGAGGCCGACGGTTCTGGATGCTGTGAGGAAAAGGACGCGAGTCCTGTGCCATCGTCATTAAATCAGACACACACAGTCTGTGCTCCAGGGTGTGACGGCACCAGCGAGCGTAACAGCGTATCAGGCGTCGTCACCTTGCCGTCTTCGGCTCAGAGCCTTCCAGAAAATGAAGATAATGAAAGTGAGGAGGAGGAGGATTGTCTCGTGAACTGTGCAGTTAACGGTGGTCAGGCAGAGAGATTTTTGGTGCAGGAGCAGGCCAGCCGGCCGCCCCCTTTCGACTTTATACCCGAACCAGGTGTAGACGAAGTAGAAACAGACGTAGATGAGGTAGAATCAGTTGTTGATTCGGTTTGTGACTCTGTGCAGAGTGATTCAGACAGCAGCGATAGCAGTGTTGACTATGACCCACCTCCACCCGTTGATGAAAGTTTCTACGACTTACAGTTCGATCCATATTTCTATCAAGGCAGTATTTCCCTTGAGGACATCCCAGACGACCAGCCAATAGACTATCCCTGTCCATTTGATGTCAATGGTGATTACATTTCCAGCCAGGGCCGCCAGTTCATTCCCCACTTCTCCTACATAGACAACTGGAGCTACAACCCTGTGACTAACCCTGGCGACCTCTACAGGAGTCAGAGTCAGCCAGAAGACGTTAGTCGCCGTCGATACGAAGACGAACCTCTTGATGGTGACGCCCCTCTTCACGTTTTCCTTAGCCAGCCTATTCCTCGGCAGTTCTCGGCCAACTTCCCTCTGGAAAGCGGTCTCTTAAAGCCTAGGAAACGAGGAGAGTTTAGCTCACTTTGCAGCTTTGGTGGGTCGCAGCTGTACACCATCACCGAGGAGGCTGAGGGAGACGACCCAAACGACGACTTCTACTCTAGGAGGAACTACTCGGAGTCTAACCTCTACTTCGGGGATCCTGAGGGATTCTACAGCGAACCCTATTACAACTCCGATCTTTATTACGGTGATACCGACTCCGAGACGGAGTCGACCATTCACAGCGAATTATCAGACTTCCGGCTGTCAACAGAGACGCTCGAGCAAGATTCAGCAGAGGTCGCTGGGGAGCCAGACCGAGAGTGGTTGGAAGGCGCTCCTGAGTCAGATCAAGAGAATTCGTCCGTTTGTGACAGCCCGTTTGAGAAGACCTGCTCAGAGAATATTGATTATTTTGACGATCATTTCTTAGAAGACTCGAAATCAGACGAAGATCAAGAATCCTATTGTGAAACCTACGAGCAGGAGTCTGTGTCTCCTGATCCAGAGACTGAAGACTCGACCTTCCAGGACTCTGAGGGTTCTTGTCAGGGAGAATATCCTGATGAGTTTTTCCTTTTCTGTTCTGAGGCCGAGATCACAAACATGGAAGTAATGGATAACATGGACATGTTGCCTTACAACGGCAGCAAGGAGGACTTCACCTACTTCAAGGTGGAGAAGAAGACATCGGATAGCAGCAGCCCAATAGATCAAGACTTTCTCCTGGAGAGCTACAGCTGCAGGGTGGATGACAGCTATCTGAATGCCGATAACCGCAGGAAGACCACTGCTCTCCCGTACGACTCTTACTGGGACCAAGGCATAAATGGAGCTGACTCCAGGAAGGGGACGTCTACCCATATCTACCAGAACGTACCCATTCACAGCCGGCTGTCCAAGTCTAACCCAAACTTGACTTCCATCACCGACGAAACGGACTACCGCAGTCCCCAGCCCAGACCTGTCTACCAAAATGTGCCGGTGCCGGCTAAGAGGTACCATGTCCCTGGCAGAGACCATGCCAGGATGGCAGATACCATCAGCAACGCTTATGCTTACGACAGCAACAGTAACTACTCCGGTTACCGAAGCGAACAGACTCAGCCCAAGAAGACAAAGCTTCAGTCACCGTATATGAACGTGCCTTACAGTGGTCAGAGAGATGAGGCTTTAAATCAAAACCATCCTGAGTCTCAGATAAAGTCCTCCAATTCTCTGGTCGGCTTAAACTGTTTATCCTCGAATGGTCATGACGTCACGTGGTATTCTGAAGACCATTATTCTCGCAGTGTGGACTCTTCGAGGATTCGCAACCAGCGGGTGAGCCAGGACCTGAGGTTTGCAGAACTGGCGCAGCTTTCGTCGTCTGAGACCTCCTTAAGCCACCGCAACCCATGCTTCGTGGACAGAGACACGTCGACGCGAACTCCAGCAGCCTTCAATGCCTACGCCTCCAACACCAGCCTTGACCACGACACCTTCTCCAAGACCTCCAAGATTTACAAGTGGAACGGATCTTCGTCAGTGTCTGACCTGACCTCACTGAATCGTGACCTGTCTCCCACCCCATCTGGGCTCAGCAGGGCGTCGGCCTCTGCCACTGACCTAACCCGGGTGGGAACGGGTTCGGATGAGGACGGTGACCTGACCTCAGAGAAGCCCTTGGGCCAGACTAGCTACGCTGCCTGGTGCGCTCGCATCTCCGATGACCAGGACGACCAGGACTTCATGCTGCCAGTCGATCTCAGGAACAGCTCTTCCTTCGTCTTCTCTCCACACCCCAGTAAGTAGCTACCTAATGTTTCTTTACTCTGTGAAAGGAGAAGATAGCCTCCAACTTTCATAGGATCTGTAGTACATGACATCAGGCCGTTTATACCTAGTTACGTCATCGACCGTTCATCGTCGAGAATCAAGCAGTGTATACTTCGTGACTAGGGAGTGTTTCGTCACAGGCTCGTGTGTGTCGAGGGTGAAGAGGCCAAGGTGAAAACAAGAGAGATGACGTCGTGTCATTAATGGGTGGCCGACCAGGTCTTGCTCACAGATTTACACAGGATTTAATTTATGTATCTTTTTACTCGTACTCTTCCACAAGGGTCTGGACTTTTGTTGTAATTAGTTGCTTCAATAGGGGTAGAGCTGCTAAGGCAGTGTGTGATAACTGGCCCTGGAGGACCTTCCCAAATCCTCACGTCCCACTAAGTCGTCATATAAAGGAGGAAATCGTGTATTCGTCAGTATTCTTTCCTAACTTAGTTCTTAAAGAGTGTGAAATGATCTGATAGCATTTCCTTGGTATGAGGCACGTGAAGGAAGTTCCCTGTGACCCAGATTATGTGTAAATCGGGTTTCTGTTAGCAATGATGGTCGACCAGCAGGATATGATATAAACAAGGTGATCATATTTGTTACGGTAGGAGACATGTTGAAAGTATTTCTCTCTCTCGCTTTCTCTCCAGTGGCTGTCAGTTGTCACTCCTGTGGCCCAGGTTGCTGGCTCTCAAGGCCGCACATAACGCCTGACTTACACGACCCGTTGTTCTAAACCCCGTATTATCCTGCACTGTGCGTTAGCCATATCCCTGTCTTGTGGCAAACTCTCGTCAGAAGTACTGATAAGCGTTCTCTCGTTGCATCGTAAAAATATCTCGTAATAGGTACTCTCTCTCTCTCTCTCTCTCTCTCTCTCTCTCTCTCTCTCTCTCTCTCCCACAAACCTTCAACAGACGAGGATCATGGCTGAACTTCAAATAACTGATTTCTTAGGAAGTGTATGGGCGGAGACAGGCAGCATACATCAGCCAGCAAGACATGCGCTAGCCCTAGGCCTAGCCCTGCTATCCCGAGCATAATCTCGTCGTAGGTGGGTAGTCTGTCTCGTACTCTGGAATGTGTAAGTCTGTATTCCATATTACATCAGTCCTGATGTTTTCTGTTTTCCTGCGTTCCTCAGCATTTCTCCTACTATTATTGAGTCACCTTTATTTAGGTTAGCTCCTCGGGCCAGAACTCAACACACTGCCAACACCATGAGCAGTATATGAAAGAACGAAGGCTCCTGATTGGCCAACACTCGCCGAAGCTGGAGGGAACATTTTGACCAATCATGATCTAGCACACCCTCCCGCCCGGAAGTCAGGAAATTATGAGGCAAACCGTCTTGCTGTTAAGCGATTACGTTGCAATTTCAGGTTCCTTTTCTAGGCTCGGCTGGTTGCTCCATATTCTTTTGAGAATACTGGATTACAATAGACCTGGAAAGCTTTGAATAAGAACTGAGTCGGTAACTGAGTGAAAATTGGTCATATGTGTTTAGCAAGGTGCCTTGAATGGTGCGGTTGGGCTAATGTAGTGTTTGCTTGATCCTATATCCTCAGGTGTGATTGGAACTGCAAGACGAACGCCTGGAGGCTTTTTGGGGGGGTTCGTTTAGCATTCACCAAATGGTTAATAGTCTTTGTCGACTACGTATGATGAATAACTGGAGGATATATGAAAATTCAGATTCGGGAAATAAACAGCAAAACTCAAAATTATAATAGGCATGACCCATCCCCCCCCCACCTTCCTGGCCGTTGTTAATGAGGGGAATATTAATTGGGTTGATAATTAAGGTTAGGTGACCGTTCCTACACTGGCCATCCGATTCCTGTCCCGTTAGGCTTACAGCTGACTTGCCCCTATCGGTAAACTTGACAAAAAATTGAATGTTTTCCAGTGACGTCAATCTGAGCTGAAGTAAAACAGCGACAGATGAACTCTTCTCCTCTGGAACCATTTCCATGAAGTAAGATCCGTACACTTTCCATGCCTGGAAGGGAATAATCTTGATTAATATGATGCTCACTGATTGTCCTGAGGAGGTCCTACATCAATGGCTGACGGTTGTAACGAGTACTGGAAGATTTAGCGGCAGTGTTGTGCACGCAATGTGGCCATCCCAAGGCTAAGAATAGATGTGGAGATGAGGAGGAAGTCACTGACTTGTCACGAACACTTGACCCATGTTGTTCTGTGTAGCATTAGGGCTAATGTTGCATGTCAGTCCCCTTTATATACCTGTTTACTCTCTCCCTCTCTCTCACTCTTGCTCTATTTATGTGACCTGCTTGTGGAAAGAGGGATGTGGTTCCGGTGCATTATACATGACAGCTAGAAAGTGGGTTTAAGCGATTGAGGCCATTTCTTCACCAGTACCTGGTGCTGCCTCGGTGATAAGGGAGATAGCGAACATCTATGAAGGAAAAGAATATATATATATATATATATATATATATATATATATATATATATATATATATATATATATATATATAT
>JAYMFT010046994.1:0-15391 GCA_038088735.1 Panulirus argus | reverse complement strand
CCCCCGGGGAAATAGCATTGCCAACCCCCGCGCCGGCGAGGTAGCGCCAGGAGACAGATGAAACGGCCACATTCGCTAACACTCAGTCTCTAGCTGTCATGTGTAATGCACTGAAACCACAGCTCCCTTTCCACATCTAGGCTCCACATATTAATTCACTAGTCAAAAAAAATTTTAATCTCTTTTTGTCCCACGAACTAAAGTAGGTGGACCGTATAGTACTTTTTTTTTGCTTTATTTGAATCTTTTTATAATTTTTCCAACAGGCATGGTTTTTAAGTGACAATTAAATTTTACTGTAAGTGCATATTATTCATAAATAAGGCTGATATTACACTTAAAAACTTCACTCTGAAATGTAGAAGGGTATGATTTTTGGCTATATTTGGCCTCAGGAACATCCCTCCTTAGTGTCCAGCAGTAATCTGCCAACATGGGCTCCTTTCCTTGGTACTGCTTTACATGTCCATAATGTCTTGGTGAAATCTTTTGCCATGCTCATCACTGACTGCCCCAAGATGTTCTGGAACAAAGTCTTAAGTGCAAGTCCAAAAAGTGGATTTTTAGACTTAATCTGCATTCTAGAGCTTTATAATGTAGTCAGTAGGTCTTTTACATCACAGTAGTTTTCTGATCTGTGATTCCCCCAAAAATCTTTGCTAATTCTTTTAAATAACAGCTATGCAATTTTTTCAACTTCAGTTGTCTAAAGCTTTATCAAACTTTTCATCTCAAAACAGCTCCCTGATCTGTGGTCTTACAAAAATACCCTCCCCAGAATCTTTGCTGTAAAAGCAAAGCTTCTGGGGAGTTTATTCCTCAAATATGTGAATCCATCTATACTTTTGATGAAGTTCTTCATTAACCTGAGCTTAATTTGCAAAGGAGACTTACAGATATTCCCATTATCAACAAGAAGAGGATTGATGTCATTCTTCTTCCATGGATTCAGTGGTGTTCGTTTTGGCTACACTTTCCTCACATAATGATTTTTCTTGTCCCAGCTGTCCCACTCGGGAAACAACAGAACTTCGTTTAACCAAGTTGAATTCGAGTAAAAGTGCCACAACCTTTAGATCACCACATACATTCCACTGAAAGCTGAAAGTCCCCATACTTAATTTTTTCCAAGAGAAGCTTCATGGTATAAGATTCCTTCATGTTAACTGCATGTTATATTCATGGCCAAGTACCTCCTTAACAGAACGAACATTGTTGCTAAACACCAGACCATCTTCAGGGGAGAATGAGAACGACATGGCAATCACAATAAAAACAAACTTTAGTACCATTTTGGAGATGTCATATTTCATACTTGTATCATTTCCTTTCATAGTATATACATTCACTCTAATGTTATTTACTATATTAACAAACTCACCACCTCCCTTCATTGTGTGTACGATCTCTGTTCCATATTGCAGATCTCGCTGTTCATCTCTCAGACCAATGTCTGCAGTCTTGTGTAAACTCGCATTTCACTTCTTAGTCTAATAGGACATGAATATACCTGAACATACCAACTAAGATAATGTGAGTTGCCCGTCCCCTCCTTACTCCTGTTCTTGTGCACCAAATTTTTCTGGATAATACCAAACATCTTGAATGAACATTATTTATTATACACCTGCATTCGCCTACACTCCTCCCATGATAGTTTCATCTTGGCTGCCTTAATGTACTTCCCTGATCATCTCCGAGAAAGACCAGGCTGCATATAGTACCCGTGGTTACTTTTTTGTAATGAGCATTGCTTAGTAACACTTTGAAATCACCTGGAGTCAAACAGCAGTGGAGTCAGTCCTAGAATAAACAACTTCATTAGTTACTAGCCTCGACCTCAATGTTCTCATTTGCAGAGTTTCCTATTTCTTGGAGATTTGTATTTCTAACAAAGCTTCGTTTTTCTTATGTGTATGATTTCCTTTCATATGTAGTATATACTGTTGCACAACTCGGATAACCACTTTAGAGTCAAAGAATGAAATTAGATACTAGGATTAAAATCACATATTTTATAAAAAATAAAGCACACATTACAAAAAGGAACACTACTCAGGCTCAAATATCTATGGCCCAGGCAGTAGAGTAACTTCAAGTATAAAAGCATGAGAATAGTATAACTATTGGTTGACAATTTTAAGACTCGTTACAATTCACGGTTACACTAAACAATGTAGGATAACACAGTACAACACTGTAGTATGTATCGGGGTGCTACATCTCTTAGGCACATTAGTGGCTGCTGGCTTGTTGGCACAGTAATCCTTTCCTAGTGAATGCTCTGAAGGAATAGACTCCCAAGACAGTCCTCGGGATATTTATTAAAAGGTTTTCTTACGCAGAGTCTGTTCTGGTTGGCAGACTTCTTCCGGTCATGCCCCTCACTTCGACTGTAATTGGAACAAGTGACCACACAGAGTCAGTTCTGATTGGCTGACATGGTCAGGACACCCCTCACCTGTGAGATGCTGGGAAGTGAGATCTAACTGAAGTGAAAACCACACTGACCTGGGTCACCTGATGCCACATTTGAGAAGGGGTTGACCACTACCAATTGAACCCGGAAGTCCCTGCTGAGCGGAGTTGTGTGACTCAGTCACTTGATAACGCAGCTACAGAGGGAAGTGTGACCTCTAGCGGTTGTTAAAACAGAAGTTCCCTCTGGGCCGTGCTCCACAGTGAGGACATTCTCACCCTATACCTTAACCCAAGACACACTGCAGTACACATGTGTTTGTGAGGCCTGACTGAGAACAGAGACAGGGCATTGAGTACCTAGAACATAAACATCGAATGACACATTTGTAGCGCCCCCTTCACCCCCTTGAGGGAGAAAATTCTTTGAAGGGGAATTTTCATACTTTGAGTGGGGTAAACAATCTGCAATAACATTGTCATTGCCAGGAGTGTGATGGATTTTTTGGGTATATTCCTGAAGGAACAGAGCCCATCTAGTTAACCATTGATTTATATCCCAGAACTTAGACATATTTAAGGGGGGGTGGTCAGTATACACATTGACAGAATTGCCTGAAGAGTGCAAATACACATGAAAGTGCTGTAATGAAAGTATCAAAGACAGAAGTTCCTTCTCGTTGGTGGAATAATTTCTTGGGGCTTGAATAAATTTCTTAATAAAATATCTTATTGGATATTTATTTATTCTTCGTCCTCCTGCAAGAGAACAGCACCAGCTCCTATATCACTGGCATCTACAGCTAATGTAAATAGTTTGTTAAAATCAGGAGCCTGCAAAATAGGACTACTACAGAGTATGTCTCTTAACTGATGGAAGGGTGTCTCATACTGCTTGTTCCCAACATATATTACTTCTTTCTTCAATAAATCTGTAAGGGGAGCAGCAATAGTGGCAAAATTAACATTGAACATCCTGTGGTATCCCATCATACCCATAAAACATCTGAGTTCTTTTCTATATTGAAGGTTACCTATCTGGGCCAAAGCCTGGATCTTCACTGTTGGTGGAGCTAACTCACCTTGGTCAATCACATAGCCCAGATACTGCGCCTTAGCTTTTACAGATTCACATTTGTCCTAGTTGAGAACAAGGTCAGCCTTGCCCAAGACGGTTAAAATGTTAAGTCTTCGTATATGCTTGTCCCAACTCTATGTACTACAGTATCATCCAAGTACACTACACAGCCAGGCAAATCTCTGATGAGGATGTCCATAAGTCACTGAAATATGGCAGAGGCATTTTTCATGACAAAAGGCATCACTTTACACTTTTATGTCCATCCCAACACTATGAAAGTACTGATGTCTTGTGTTCTCTGTCACTTTAATCGGCCATTACCCTTTCTTGAGGTTGAGATTTGTCAGATAGCGAGCATTGGCAACTTGATCTTTGCAATCTTCCGCTTGTAGTAAGGGGTAACTGTCGGTCCTTGTCACCTTGTTAACCTAGCGAAAGTTCATACAGAACAGATAGGTCCTGTCAGGCATGGGTACAAGGGTCACAGTTGAGCTTTACTCCAATTGACATGGCTCACTCAGATCATGTTCCTGCATGTTGTTTAGCTCCTTCTGAAGGATGATTGCCCATTTTGGACATAACTGGTAAGGAGTTGCCTAGTAGGCCGAGCATCTCCCACATCTGCGTTATGGCTTCCTGTCCATGCCGTTGCCAGGTCCTCATGGCACCTGTATCTGGATCATCTTCCTTGTCACAGACAGCTCCGGTGGGAAATTCTACCAGGAAGGATTGTACACTCTGCTTAACGGGGAGAACCACGATTAAAATGTGGTTTAAGCATGTTGATGTGGCATAATCTCTGGCCTCTGCACCTGTAGGAGTTGAGACGAGGTAATTTAAGTCTCCTACCCTCTTAATTATGGTGTATGGACCCAGAAAATGGGCTGCCAAGCAATTGTCCTGGTTGGAGTGACAGAAGCAACACCTGTCCCAAAATTCCTCAATTGAATTTGTTTGTCATACCAGTTCTTCATTTGTGCCTGGTCTCTCGTAACATCTCTCACGCTGCTTCCTAACATTTCTGTAGTCTCTCCTTTAATTCACTGATGGAGTTCAACTGTCAAACATTCTCACTCATTCAGCCACACATCTTTTAATAACTTAAGAGGCCCTCGGACCTCTTGGGGAAACATCAGCTCGAAGGGGAAAAAAGCTTGAGACTCGTTTGGCACTTCTCTGATGGCAAACAAAAGGAAGGGCAGTCCCCTATCCTAGTCTATAGTGTTGTCGGCACACTACTTATTCAGCATGGACTTTAGTGCGGAATGGTAACGTTCTACTGCACCCTGACTCTGAGGGTGGTAAGTGGTGGAAGTAACCTTACCAATACCCAGCTTTTTGAGAGTTTGTTGAAAAGTCCTGGACAAAAGATTGGACCTCTGATCAGATTGCACCACTCTAGGTAATCTGAACTTTGTGAAGAAGCTAAGCAGTTCCTAGACAACAACTTTTGCTTTCATGCTTCTCAAAGGTATTGCTTTGGGATATCTTGTGGCCATATCAGTAATACTCAAAATGTATCAGTTGCCAGATGAGGTTTTTGGGAAGGGGCCAACAATGTCAACTATAACACGGTCAAACGGAGCTTCAAATGGGATAATAGGAACTAAGGAAGCAGCCTTATGCTTTTGATTAGGCTTCCCCAACACTTGACATGTATGACACATATTTACATACTGAGTGACATCCCGGCGGATGCCAGGCCAATACATATTCCGCCACACCCTGTCTAAGTTCTTTCCCACCCCTAAGTGACCTGCAAAGCTCGATTCATGTACAAGCTTCAAAATTTCAATTCTGTAGGGACGTGGCACCATGACCTGGTGGACTGCCTGCCACTCCTTGTTTCCCCCATTACATGACATAGGACACCATTTCCTCAGCAACACATCGTGGATATAATAACCATCCACGGATTCTTCAGCCAACTCAAACAGTTTCATAGATTCTGGTTTGGTCCTCTGTAATCTCTTCATGTTCTGCCATGACAAATCCTCAGCCTCGCCCACTAATCCTTGTTATGATTCCAAACCAGCAAAGGGGGTATCACGCATTTCCACCTCACTGGTTTCTACATCAGAGAGAGTTTTTCCTCTCTCCATCTCAATCCTGTCTCCTCAGGCACACAGCCTGTCTTACTAACTGTCATGGACCTGGTAACTGCACACACTGGAAATAGCTATGGTATCTCTTCTTCAAGTTGCTTTGTCTCCATGGACTCTACCAGTCTCACAGACAACACTGGAACTGGACTCATATTTCCTTCCACTAGGTCATTGCCTCACACAAAGTCCATTCCTGAAACGGGAAACTTATCCACAACCCCCAGAGGAGCAGGGCCCATGAAGAGGACCATTTCCACACACACATCAGTAAGCAGAGCTGCCCTGAGATTCCACAGCCCGTCCAGCAAGACTTGTTTCTCAGATTCCCCCACAGGCGCCAAATCCTTCAACATCAGGGGCTGCAGTGCACCAGAATCACGAAGTACGGTCACTTCACTTCACCTTCTCCACAGCTACAGACATAACCCTTAGACAGGAACATGTTGTAGTTCCCCCAAAATGGATCATCTACAGCCAGATTGCCACTTTTGCAGTTCTCTGTGTTCCTGAGCAGGGTTAGCCTCCATTACATCGCCGGGTGGCTTCAAGCTTGAGATGAGATTGACTGGCTTACTCATTGTAGTGTCTCTGGATTCCTTCAGCATGTTCCAGCATCGAGGATACAATGTTGTAGATTAAATCAGGTTTTCCTCTGAGCCTATCCCATTCCCTCCTGGCGTGTTGATAAGTGTAGTTGCCGGTTCCTCTCCTGCTCTTCCTCCCACAAGTTAACCATGTTGCTCAACATGGATTTGATGGGATTCAGGTCGCAGGCCTTGCTTGGCCAGTCCAGGAGCTCAATCTGGTCATGATGCTCATGGAACCACTGAGTAACGATTTGAGCCATGTGGATGGGGCAGGGATCCTACAATAATGCAGATAAATGTAAATATACTTTACAGTGATTCTGAAAAACACTGCCAAACTTCCAGGATAAATTCCCCATTGCCAAACAAATCCACTTTATTCTGTAGTGTAATGCACAAAAATGTGCCATTGATGAGATATAAGATCCAGTGTATAGCACCCTAGCCCATCCCCTGTGTAAGATACTGAACACCAGCACCTATCCCCCCCCTCCCCCACTCTCCCCTACCCCCACCACTGTCTCAACAGACTGGCTATTGTGAAGAATATTAATTAAAGACAATTTTAATGACACCATTGGAAGAGGCGGGAGTCGAACCTGGTACCTCCTGACCATGAATCTAGCATCTAAACCACTCAGCCACTAGTTACTGATCTGGTGGCTTAGTGGTTTAGATGCAAGTCTCATGGTCAGGAGGTACTGGGTTCGAGTCCTGTCTCTTCCTATGGTGTCATTTAGAATACAGACTGGCTGTTACTGATGGGTAGTTATGATAATAATGGACATAGTAGTTACTGTTCTGTAGTAGTAAATGAAACAATGTGAAATATATTATTGAAAAAGTTAGATATGAATTAGCCAACAATGACATCCAGTGTCATAATTCATGAGTTTGGTTAACTACTGTTATCAACATTATCAGTGAAAGACGCTGCTTGTTACAGTTCCTGGCTCTTACTATTCATATTTAAATACAGTATTACATTTATTGCTCTTACTGTTCATATTTGAATATAGTATTGCATTTATTTTCTGTGTTATGTATGTTATGATGATAACCAGTCAAACAATACTGGATATGGCAGTGTATCTGCATCAGTTGGTGGGTGATAGCCGTTCATTGTTTAATAAGTCACGAATTATGACAGTGCATTTCATGGCGAGCAAATTCATATCAAACTTTTTCAATAATACGTTACAAAACCACAGTTTCATTTATTACTACACAACAGTAACTATTACATCCATTATTATCATAATTACATGTCAGTAATAGCCAGTCTGTTGAGAGAGTGGTGGGTGTAGGGAAGACGGGTGGGTGGGATAGGTGCCGGTATTTGGTATCTTACACGGGATGGGCTAGGGTGTCATACAGTGCATCCTATATCTCGTCAGTGGCACATTTTCGTGCATTTCACTATAGAATAAAGTGGATTTCTCTTGCAATGGGGAATTTATTCTGGAAGTATGGTGGTATTTTGCAGAATCACCCAGTATAAGATAAAGGAGCAAACAGAGCTGGTGTTTTATAATAACTTGTGTTCACCAGCATTCATAATGCACAAGTTAATGGAACAGAGAGGATTCATTTTCACAAATATAAATTGGGATTATGTAATGCACTGGCTCTCAAACAATTGTATCCACCATTACGTGGTAAGCATGGGATACATATAAAGGTCCACAATCCTTTATCTGAAATGCCTGGGGCCAGACATGTTTCGGATTTCAGAATTTTTTGGATTTTGGAATATATCTGATCCAGTTGAGCCAAGTACCCACTAGAAGTGCAGTCACTTTACCCAGCAGGGGCCATGCCCCAAGACTAAGTTGAAAATTCATTTACACGTTGACTGCATTATAAATGTAAAGGGATGTATAAAGCCCATAAGTAGTTTGATATATGAAATAATAGGATAGTTATAGACTTTAAAGACTCTTAAGACATTTTATTTCCAAGAAAATTTTATTTCCAAGAAGAACATTCAGTAAAAGACATACCATACACAGCTTCAAACACATGAAGTTAAATAAGGTGCATGACATCTAACTTGACAATCTTGGGGAGGAGGGTTCAACAATGTTGCTGTCGTCGTCGTCATCATGTTGCAGTCAGACATCTGAAGATAGGCCAGGAACAGGATTCTCAAGTGATGAAGCAGCACTATGACAGACTGCTTTTTTTAAGACTTCTTGAAATGTCATTTTTCTCATTAACATAGGTTTCTGTCTTAGCAGTCTCTCATATAGGTTTCTGTCTAAGCAGTCTCTCTTTAATTGAGTAAACTGCCATAATCTCTTGCTCACTGATAAATGCATGTTGTTCAAGGCCAACAATTAACTGATCACACATTTTCATCATACCGTCTATGGGGACTTTTTTCACCTGTGTTCACAACATTGTCATCATCACTACTATCCTCTTGCTTATCTGAAGTTAACACCATTTTAGTAATTTCCCCATCACTCAAGGAATGCACCACAGGTGCATCATTGTCCATATTCAGCAATTCTTCAGTGTCAGCTTCCTGTAACATGTTTACACTTTCGTTTGATTAACTTTTAGCATAAGTTACGAGGTTTGATATCATCATCTCCTCAGTGACACAAAATCCTTCAAAGTCTTCATCTGTAGGTTCATTTACATCAATCATCGTTGCAGGCCAAAGTGTATGCCAAGCATTTGTTGTTGTTGATTTATCAACAACCTTCCAAGCATTAGCAACTGCATAAATGGTATCCTTAACTGTGAACTCTTTCAGGAAGTCTTGATTTCCTACTCCTCTGTTGACTGCAGCAAGCATACAGTTCAAAAAATAGTCTTTATACTTCTTCTTCAAGGATCGTAAAATTCCTTGGTCACAAGGCTGCAATATAGACGTCACATTAGGGGGGAAGTAAATGCCAAAAACATTACTTTTCACAAGAAGTTTGGCAGGGGGATGTGCGAAGCAGTTGTCCAGGAACAATAAAATTTTAGTTTTCTTCCAATCCAGCTTGCCCGTGATGAGCTCGTGCGGCTGGTACGAAGTGGTTATTGAACCAGTCGGAAAACATTTCTTGGGTTACCCATGCTTTGTGTTGGCATAATAATGCACTGGTAGATTGCGTACACCTTTCAGACATCTAGGGACGTTTGCTTTTACCAATTACTGCCAACTTCACCTTGTGTGTGCCTGCAGCATTGGCACATCCAAGAATTGTTAACCTGTCCTTAGCATCCTTAAAACCTATCAGTGCTCTCTCATCAGCCATTGTTAATGTTTTTCTAGGAACGTAGTGCCAGTAGAAAGCGGTTTCATCAGCATTGTTAATTTGTTCAAGACTAAGGTTTTCGTCAGGTATTATCTTGGCATATTCGTCTGTAATTTTCAGGTGCTTCATGGTCAGCAGAAACTTTTTCACCACAGATTTTCAGATATTTTACACCATGACGCTTCTTAAATTTCTGCATCCAACCTTCTGAATACTGACACTCACCTTCAGTGTTCAATTCTTCATGGTATATTCTATCTTGTTTCATGACCAACAAACCAGTTAATGGCATATGTTCACTTCTTCGCTGTCGAATCCACTCCAGCAACACACGGTCGAGATCCTTGTTTTTTCCCCTATGCAGTGTTTTCCTATCTTTCATTAGTTTCTGGTCATCACTGTCACGATAATGCTTCAGTAACTTGTCTTTCTGTTTCTTTAAATCGTAAACAGTTGTAGTTCCAACACCGCATTCTTCAGTAAGATGCTGCACTGACACCATGATCAAGCTTCTGCAATAACTCGACTTTCTGCATTATCGATAATGATAGATGCTTCCTTTTCTTCTCACTATTACCCATAGGGGTATCTGCAGCTCTTTTTGACATTTTCACAATGAAATTAGAATAGTCAAAATGAAAAGCAAAAAATATCAGGAAACAGCAGATGAACGTGTGACCGGTACGAGCGCTGAGACACAACTGACGCTACACACCCTGGCTGCCTGGCAAACTAGGTCACTTGACATGGTGTGGGTATGGAGTTGGGTCAGCTGTTTTCGCACCAAACAAAATTTATCCACATAAAAAATTTCTGATTTTAGAGCTTTTCTGATTTCAGAATTTCGGATAAAGGATTGTGGACCTGTAATATGAATAAGTATATTAAACACAATAGTTGATGTGCTGCAGGACCCAAAATTTTATATTTCCCACGACAGTAAGGTAATTTGCTTAGTTTGATTTGAAAAACAGCTTAGTTACAGTATGGTTTGCTTCTGGTTACAAATGTTAATCATGTTTAGAAGTTTCACTTAAGGGTCACACCTGTTTCACTCATGAAATTAAAAGTTTCATACCATACACAGGTTGTATCGCTATGGTCATAGTAAAATTTGTCGTACTAAGAGAAACTGCAAATTACACAACGTCATGTTACCTATATTGTAGATAATTAAAGTAGTGAGAATATGATGGTGGCTAGAAGGTATAGTACTGAACAGAATATATAGTAACTAATTACCTGCACAAATGTGATGGTCTCCAGGTAAGGCAGTATGTAAACTTGGACTGTTAGCATCATCACCTCCTCCAGTATTTCCACATACTGGTCTGCGTTGAAGCGACCATATATCTCCGTAGTTCACCCATGTTGTTCAGGTTGATCCACCCCCACATATTGAGGGCCACGTGTCCACTTCAGGCTTCTTGATATACATGGTCTGGGTCGTAGCGGGTGTTGTTGGGTCTCCAGCAGTGGTCTGCCCTGATTGTTGGAGTTAAAAGTGGTCTCAAATGAAAAACTACTCTTGCCCAGAAGTTTAGGTCCTCGCCAACATACTGCTCAGCAAACCTTAGTTGCCCAGCTAGATGTGCTGTAAGCTTCTACTTCACAGCAGGCACCCTATGGTGGATACCTTGCGAATGTAGTCGTCGTCTGACTGTTGTGACAGATACATCCAATTGCAACCGTTGCTTCACAACTACTGCATTGCTAAAAGGATAGTCATGAATTTTGGCCACAGTCCATGCATCATCTGCAGTGCTGGTCACCCTTGGGCATCCTGGTTTTGGAGTATTTCCCATACTCCCCGTCTCTTGATATCGCTGCACCCAACGCTGAACAGGTTTTCTTGTGACCCCCACCTCTCTGGCGATCTCACTGATATTACTGCCAGCACGCCACATACCAATGAACTGGCCTCGCTGGGTGTATATGTCATGGTGATCAGTGTTCATAACTTGCTGGCAGCTGAAAGCGCACTGCTCTAACACTCCTGCTGTGACCCAGTCATAATCTCTACTAATATATTCGAAGCTTCGAACACCACAAGACGAACAAAAAAATTCCTTTCAGCCCCCAATTAACAGCACATGATTGGCCAGTAATAAAAGTTTCCCTGCATACAAACTGAAAGGTAAAACAAGGAAATGTTAAAATATGACATTTGCCAGAAACATTTGATTTTATTAAGGTGCATATTTTCAGCGAAATCACTAAGGTAGTCTCGGGTTGGTCACAGAATTACAGAATCACTTGGTATTTCTGATACTGATAGATGTAATGATATTAGTTATATCATGTAGCTGATTCACATCTTTAATTTATTTACTGTGCTGTAAGAATGGCCAGCTTCATGCTTCATATGTAGCAACAGTGACAATATGAACATCAGTAATTCAGAGGCAACGTTCGCAACCAATAAGTTGGTTTACTGATCCGTCATGTCTGCGTGAAATATGATCTTGTTAGCAAGTTTTCCTGTTCACGATATAATTAACAAAGTCGTGAACGATGTTGAAATAATAAATGTGGCTAGGTTTTGCTATATCTATGGTTCTACAGCCACAAGAAAGATTTATCTTGTTGTTTGACAACTTGATTTAAGCTTCCTTATCTAAAATACCTAATACAGATAGGGTAATACCCTCACTGAGTAAGGGATATTCCTCTGATGAGTCAGACAGCCTTCCTTAAGCAGGGTGAAGTATATGAAGAACTAGCACATTATTGTCGAACAAGTGTAACTGTGGTAACTCGGATAGTAGATGATCATTATATATAATAAATTATCTTAAGTCTTTTATCTCAGACCTACTGCAGTATTACTTGCCGAAGGGGAAGCTTATTAAAGTATTATTCTCCGAGTGAAAGGTAAAGAAGTGAATGGGCGCTGTTTTGAAACTCCTCCTCCATCCTACTTCTCCCCCCGCCATCGCAAGCCCCGCCAAATCGTTCCCCCACCCCTTACCCACCACAACCACTGACTCTCTTCTTCCCCTACCCATCCTGCTCCGTGTAACCCGCCGTGCAGAAAGGGAACTCTGTGCCACAGAGGGGATCGCCAAGGGTGGTCATTTTTATTGAAGGCGATAGTACAATCTCTTGTTCTTTATTGCAAATCTCATTGTTCGTCTCTTTGACTATTGTTTACAATTTTGTGTAAACATAAATTTCATTTCTTTATCTAATATGATTCAAAATATCGTTGAATATACCTATAAAGGTAACATGAAGTATGTCCTCTGCTTACTCATCCTGCTATTGTGAACCAAATTTTCTTGGGTATTGTCAAATGTCTTGAATGAACACAAGAGCATTGAATTCTGCCCTTCCATCGCTGTTCTATCCCATGGTTCTTTAACCATTATATATTTTACAGTTGCATTGCCTTACACTCCCCATCGAGTTACATCTTGGCCCTCTTGATAAACTTTCCTGATTATCATCTCTGAGAAAGACCAGTGTGTGTTTGTTACTCTTGTTACTTTACTGGGCTTGTGCAATATCACTTAATTGCACCCTAAAATCACCCAAAGTCAAACTAGTGTAGTCTGCCTTAAGATAAACAACTCCATTAGATATTAGCCTCGACATCAAAGTTCTCACATAGAGATTTCTATTTCTTAAGAGATTTCTGTATAATATTTATATGATTTCCCTTCATATTTAGTATATACATACATTTCAGTGTTATTATATTGTCTCTTAGCATGCATTTTGTCCCCTCCTCACTCTGGCCTGTAGCAAACATCACTTCCCTTCATTATGTGTACAATCTCCTGTTCCCTATTGCAGATCTTGCTGTTCATCTCATAAACATATGTATACAATCTTGTGTAAACTCTCATTTCACTTCTTAGTCTAATAGGACTCGAATATCCCTGAACATTCCTAGAAAGGTAATGTGAAGCGCCTGTCCTCTGCTCATTCCACCTGCTATTTTGTACCAAATTTTTCTGTGCGACACAAAATGTCTTGAATGAATGGGAGAGCATGGAGTTCCTTACCTCCGCCATTGTTTTCTCCCAGGGTTCTTTAAACGCAATATATTTTTCAGTTGCATTCGTTTCACTTATCCCATGATAGTTTCATCCTGTTTCCCTTGATGTACCTCCCTGATCATCTCTGAGTAAGATCAGGCTGCATATGATATCCATGGTTACCACACATGGCCTTGTGCAATGAGCATCACTTAAATTACACCCTGAAATCACCTCGAGTAAAACAGCAGTGGAGTCGGCACGAAAATAACAACTTCATTAGTTACTAGTCTTGACTGCAATGCTCTCATTTACAGAGATTCCTTTTTCTTACATGTATGATTTCCCTTCATATGTAGTACAGGTAGCTGTCGACTTACAACTTATGCGACATGACTGACCCCATTTACGACCACTTCCGTATGGTAGTTTTGGGCCAGCTCTTTCTTCTTGCAATTTGATGAGCTCTTCATTTGTAAGTTTTCCAGATTCTTCGTCTAGCAACTCCTTAACATCTTCCACTTCACGCTCCAGAGAAAGGTCTTTCGCTAGTTTTACTGTTCTTTCTTGAATGATGTCAAGTTCATTTTCATTGTCAAATCCAGCAAAAATTTGAACATAGCACTTAATACACTTTTTCTAGATGCCATTCATGCACTTTTCTGTCATAAGCTCCCAGGCAATAGTGAGATTCTTGATGCACTGAAGGATATTGTACTGTTTCCAAGTCACGCATTGTTAGTTATGGATTGGCATCTATAGCGGCTATGTCTTGGATGAAAGTGGTTTGTAGATAGCCTTGAAAGTAGCATTCAAACCTTGGTCCATCGGCTGCAAAATCGATGTTGTATTTGGTGGTGGTGGGGGGGGGGGGGGACACCGGGATAAAAATCACCTAGATGAGGTGGATGACCAGGTGAATTATCCAGTAGCAATAAAATCTTGAAAGGAATTGCTTTCTCCAAACAATATTCACGTACTTTAGGAATAAAACAGTTCAAAAACCAGTCTTCAAACAGTGCGTGTCATCCATGCTTTACGGTTTGAGCGAAAGTAAATGGGCAGTGTGTGCTTGTTTACATTCTTGAACTCCCACAGGTTATCGGTGATAAATCAAGAATGGCTTCAGCTTAAATCTTGCGGTGTTCCTGCCAAGCAGCAGAGTCATTTGTTCCTTAAATGCTTTAAATCCAGGCATGCTTTTGGCTTCTTTGTGGGCGTAAGTACATGTTGGCATCCGTTTCCAGTACAATCCTGTTTCATCCACATTGAATATCTGCGCATCAAGTGTATCGTCGATACACGGCAGGGGGGTATGAGTCCTTTACTGTGCGGTTATTCAAGGCATGGTAGTCCACACAAATCGGTGGGTGCCATCCTTCTTGGTCAGCAGCACCACCGCCCCGCCGATAACCATGGGCTGTTGGACCTCTCTACTAACCCCTGCACTTCTAGTTCTTTCACAGCTCACTGCATCTCACGCTTGACAGGAGGGATCCTTCGAGGCGCATGTTTGATGGGATGTGCATCGCCTGTATTTATACGGTGTTTCACAAGCCCCATGCGGCCTAAGTCCTTATCCCCTTTACTGAAAACATCTGCAAACTCCTGCAGAGTTTCTTTCATGCTCACATGCTGTGATTGTGTAAGGTGGGAAGCACTTCTCTCAGCCAGACCCACCAAGTGTACTGGCAAAGGGCCTCCCTCGAGGAGAGATTCAATCTCATGAGGCCGCACTTCCTGCGTCACTTCTTCGCACGTCCCCATTTGTGCGCCGGCTGGTGTTCTTCGAGCCTTATCAGAAAAATTCGCCACCAAGACCGTGACAAATTCCTCATCTCTTTCCACCGGGCTCCGTGCCACCGCCACACCCTCAGCCAAAGCCAGGTGCTCGGAAACTTCCACCATGCCTGTTGCTTCCACCATCTTGTGACTCAGTCTACAGGGCACTCTTGTTTCG
>JAYMFT010046983.1:0-15392 GCA_038088735.1 Panulirus argus | reverse complement strand
TATATATATATATATATATATATATATATATATATACCCTAGCCTGAGCCAGGTACCCGTTTTATCGACCAACCCCTAGGGGTGGATGAACAGCTGGGTTGACTGTGGACTGACTGCCGCAACCAGGATTCGAACCAAAGAACTACAGCAATATTGTGGTTGGCATGCCTTATGTGTTAGATGGTGAAGACTGAATGATGAATAGTTTCACGATGGTTAAACCGATATAGTAGTTAACATACACATAACTAGTAGAAAACTAAGCTATTTCCTCGCTCAGCTGCGCACTTGTTCATGGACTGTTTATGACATTCACAGTCTGCGCGAAGACTGGTTGGTACAAGGCTATTTCGGTGACTGACTTCGGACAGTGGATTTTGGGGCGGGAGGAGGTCTCGGTGACAGGGGTGATAAGGCCGCGTTCTTGCTGGTATCTTTCAGTACCCCATCGATAACAAGTCTCGCAAGTTGACATGACCAAGCAGGAAGCATAAGAGATAAGATAGGTTGTTTAGAATCATGTGTCACTGAAACCTTCAACATAGGAAAAGATATTCCTGAGTTAAGTGATTACGCCTTGGGTGAAGTGATTACATCTTACGTGAAGTGGTTCCATCTTAAGTGAAGTGATTATGTCTTGATTGACATGTTAAGTCTTGGGTGAGGTGGTTATATGTTGATTGAAGTGATTACATCTTGAGTGTAGCAGTTACAATCTTCGGTGAAGTTTTTACACCTTGAGTGAAGTGATTACATGTTGATTGAAATGATTACATCATGAGTGAAGTAATTACAATATTGTGTGAAGTAATTACATCTTGAGTGAAGTGAGTACACATACTTTAGTGCAATAATTACAACGCTTGTATACAGATTAGACAGACCATCCCATATATATATATATATATATATATATATATATATATATAGTGTTCCCTACAAAATAAATCAGAACAGAGAAGAAATTTTGAGTAACATTAAAAATTATTTTAGAAAGAATTCCAAATGAAATTCATACGTCACTTTTCTCAAATGAAATATTGGCTTTAATGACAAGAGAAACGTCAGGAAGGGTTATAAACACGAAGCAAAAAATAAACTTATAAGAAAAACATTCGTAGCTTAAAATGTTTTCAGTGATAAATCTTACATCATTTTCTCCTCCGCTTTCTCGATGTTTATTTAGTGATTGAGTCCGTTCGTTAACAATGCTTCGCCACAAGACAACATTTTCCATCTACTTATCTCTCCCTCAGCAGCGTTGGCGAGTCTTAGAGTCACATGGCGTTGGCGTAAGCAGTCGTCTGCGTGGATAACTGAAGCTCTTTCAGCGGGACGTTTATGCCATCTTCTGTCGAGGGGAATGCGGTTCATCACTCGCCCTCCGTCACCCTCTGCTGCTCCTTTTGTCGTCGATCTGTCGCCTGCGGTTGGATTTTGCGACACATCCAGTCACTTGAGCCTTAGCTCGAGAACACAGGACTGAGCCGGAGAGGGAAGATAATCCTCACTTGGCCCCCTTTCTCTGTTCCCTTCTTTTGGAAAAGTAAAAACAGGAGGGGAGGATATGTATCGTCCTGGTGTTGAGTTTATGCCGCGTCGACATTCTTGGGTCGTTTTCAATTTGCTATGTCTGTGGCGAAGGCATCTGGACCACCCATTCCCTGCCCTCACTCGCTCCCATACCTGGTGCCAGTAAGGGGCACCTCCCACTGGAGACCCACTGGTGGGGAGACTTCTTTCCCGTCAGAACAAGCGCCTCACTCGGGATTTCCATGCAACAATTTCCAGTGTCGCTGGTAAAATCTGTCTCTTCTTTAAGTCACTTTTACGTTCGTCTCCTGTCCTTCATATCTGTCCATGTTTCTTGAGTCTCAGTCTTAGGGATTCGGCTTTGATATGGTCCATTTTATCGATCAACCCCTAGGGATGGATGAACAGTTGGGTTAACTGTGGACCGACTGCCGTAACTAGGATTCGAACCTATGCCGTGCTCGACCCCAGAGGGCGGCCCGTGAATGCGTCACGGTCAGGAACGCTAACCGCTACACCACATATTCGAATCTCATGCCATCGGAGAATCTAGCGAACGGCACCTGATGAAGCTGCTTTCTACCAACTGTTCTCGCTACTGTAAGCAGACCTTTCATGGGTTGACTCAGGTTTGCAGATCGCCAAACACGGGAGAAAGAGAAAATAATTATGCTCAGATGACCTCAATGCTCATTCCTTTCATCTAGGATTGACACAACCTTCACTGTATGCAAATAAATAATCCTTTCGTCTCAGCCGGGGATGGGGGGGAAGTCACCAACAGTGACTCTAGGTTCCCCAGGGAAGCACGAGTTGCCACCAGTGACTCTAGGTTTCCCCCAGGGAAGCACGAGTTGCCAACAGTGACTCTAGGTTCCCCAGGGGAAGCACGAGTTGCCAACAGTGACTCTAGGTTTCCCCCAGAGAAGCACGAGTTGCCAACAGTGACTCTAGGTTTCCCCCAGGGAAGCACGAGTTGCCAACAGTGACTCTAGGTTCCCCAGGGGAAGCACGTGTTGCCAACAGTGACTCTAGGTTCCCTCAGGGGAAGCACGAGTTGCCAACAGCGACTCTAGGTTCCCCAGGGAAGCGCGACTCCGTGAGATCTTCCATTAGTCAGAAAAGAATTTGCAAGAACACGTCCCAGCCATTAGGGCTCTATTCAGGTAGCAAATAATAGACCGCTACACAATGACGCCGGTCAGAGAGGCCGTATTCACCGGCAAAGAAACACAAGCACGCAATGGCATGAAGAAGTACCAAGTCCTCTACTGGAAGCATCCACGTCATGTGTCCAGAGACCAGCGTTGACCTCAACCACACCGTCGATCTCTTCAACCCTGGAGTGACCGCTTCCACAAGAGTAGTCCGGATCGTGGTAGAAAAATGCCACCAAGCGAAATCAGCGGTCAGCTCTGATTTTCTCCCCCCCTGCGTCACCACGAGTTTAAGAATTTGCCCTCAGCCTCCCGATTTACCGGAAGCAGATGGGGTCACCTCACTTCAGCGGCACTTTCTGTGTTTGCACCGGAGGGTACACGGTGGAGAAAATTAACCCCCATGCCAATGGGTAGCACACCCTAGACAGTTATCTACAAAAGCCATTTCCCCAAAATTAACCCCATGCCAATGGGTAGCAAACCCTAGAGAGTTATCTACAAAAGCCTTTTCCCCATGTTGCTAAGCTGATCAAGACGGGGGACCACTTGGGTCTGGCATTTCCTTTACAACTGGTAAATATTAATCCACTCGGCTCAGGTTTCCGGATCTTCCCACGATGAAGACAATGCCCTCGTCCAACTGGACCTCAGGATAATCTTCTCCATTAGATGCGTCGCTGTGTTATAATATTTCCGTGACGCATTCAGGGGCCAGCGCCCAGGGTCGAGCGCTTAGGTTCGAATCCTGGTTCCGGCAGGCGGTCCACAGTTAGATCCAGCTGTTCATCCTCCCATTTGGGTTGGTAAGTAAGTTGTTGGGCTTCAAGTTTACCCACCGCGGAAGAGAGAGGAAAAAGGGGGTGATCTGATCACAACTTCTATCTCTTTAAGCCAATTTGATGACATACGCAATGAACTGTTTTTCGAAAGACGTGGAGACAGCACAAGTAGAACACAACATGAAGTAAAAAAAAAAAAAAATGCTATAAAACTCGTTTAGAAGTACTTCACATGTACAAGCGTCGTAGATGGATAAAACTGAGTGACGAGGCCCCACGAGTGTAGAACTCCCTCTCCGTACAGTACAGCAGATGGGGCCCCACAAGTGTACAACTCCCTCTGCGTACAGCATATGAAATTACAGTATCGTACATAATTACAAACACATTGGACACGATTTGCCACTCCTCCTCTTCCTGTAATTTTCACTATAATGCCAAAGGCAAATCCTTTGTTGGTTCACCTCCCTCCTCACTCAAGCGGTCTCGAACACCTTTGCCTTACACGCTCAGACCTATTTTTGTACACAGCTGACTCATCTCTTTCCAATTCCTCCACCGGAGTTTAGTCCAGTGTTTTAAACCTGGAAAAAAAATAGCAGGTAGCTAAATAGAGAGAAACAGACACATCTAACCGAAGAAAAATATTTGCTATTGAGATAAAGATGTCTTTGATACTTAAGAACTGTGTGTTATAATATTTCCTGTTTTCCTGGAAGAGCTGAGCTGTAGAAAGCTCTTCCTTCATCCGAGTCTTTTCTTCTTCCTGTTAACCTTTCGACTTCTGAGAATCAGGTCAACTAATAACACTTGTGAAGCTCTGGTTCATTTCTACATTCTCTCTCTCTCTCTCTCTCTCTCTCTCTCTCTCTCTCTCTCTCTCTCTCTCTCTCTCTCTTTCTCCCTTTTTTCCCTAGCCTTTTGCTTGGGCGTTATTTCTGTAACGTGTGCCGTGTTGGTCATTATTAAAAGAGTTTAAAGAAAACGCCTTTGCCTTCAAAGAAATTTGTTTTTTATAATCTCCCATTATTCTGAAACATGCAGAAGGCACACACTTAAGTGTCTTAGTCCACATAATTAACCTCTTATCTTACTAACAGCCTCAAACTAAATTAGCTCATAATGATGAACGATTGCGTGCCAATATGGTATGAGGAATATCAAAGAGGTAAAAGTTCACTGATATAGACTAAGACGCTTAAGCGTGTGCTCTCCGTACACTAAAAACAAAAGAATATAGTGCGACTCTGCCTAGGCGGGTGAGAGACGTGCGAGGACATAAGAAATCAGATGGATGTGATGTATGGAGGGAAACGTGCCTGCCGTCCACGGAATGAAAGAAGAGCATGCATGAAGCGCCCGGAGGAAAACCACGACGAGGTCTTTGAAATCTGGCCTTGGACAGAGGCCTCCGGTTACAGCGCATGACAGCTTGACAGTAGATGTGAGCGAATGAGGCCACTGTAGGGCTGTTCCTGGCGCTACCTTGCTTAGGTGGGAAAGATAGCTATATATATGTATATATATAACGACCCCCTGGCAGTTGGCAGTTCCGAACGCCATATAACCGTCATTCCAGATGAGCCTCTTGAATGAAAAGGGGTGTTGTTGCCCTTTTTCCAAATAAATACAGCCGGGTTCGATTCCCTGCGATTTATAACAGGCAGCGCGTAACCCGGGGTTGGAAGGAACTACACGCATCATTTACGAGCCACCGGAGCGCAGTCCTGTGCGCTGAAGGTCACGCGAACATCCGCAAGCCCGAGTGAGAGAGAGACATATAGGCTCCAAGCGTCGCCCCCAGTGAGCGAGCAGTACCATCTCCTGACTCACTGTCTTCTTGTTGTTCGCTGACTGCCGCCGAGGAGTTGGCGCAAGTCGCTCATCTGCGTCATGGAGACGTCTGGATAGATTTTCAGTACCGTGAACGCAAGATGTCGTTTTTCCATCTCAGAAGAAGCGGCGTACAATTGTATGCACTTCATCGCTCCCTCAGTGGCAGAAAAAGACTAAGGTCTTAGCCATGGACGCGGCTGACGAGGAGGCCGAGTTGGCACTTTGTGTTATGGTTTTTCAAGTCTTCAGCGTAAAGGTCAAGCTTCGGAAGCCTTATGGTCCGTTATCATAAAAAAGAATATCCTTGTTCTTGAAGATAACTTTAAGAAATAGATGATATACCTTGTGACGTTTCATGGCCACGATTCATCACTCTCCAACTCTCAAAGGCAGAAGAAAATGTTCTTGTACCTTAAGGAAAGACTCTAAGGAACATATATATATAATGTATATATATAATGTTCCCAATAACATTTAAAGACCACGATGAATGAAGACCAGCTACCGAAGGTTTAAATGTGTGCGAGGATCATCTAGATCGTCTTCGGTAGCGCAGTAACGAAGAAAAATCGTAACTTGAGGGATACGCTAACTCTTCCAGAGAAGGTTATGCTTTCCACTCCTTTCCCTGCAGTGGCACGTACCACTAGTCCTTCCACTGGACAGGACCACTGTCCCTCTTTCTCCTCTTCCTCGTCCACACCACCACAGATATCCTGTAGCAGGTGGGGAAGAAGATGGAGGCCTGGGGGCCTAGGGGCCTGCCGACCCTTCCTGCCTCCGCGTCTTCTTCGTCTCTAACCTTGCCATCAGAGGCCGTGCAGATCCCAGGAGGCCAGACCATGTTATCACCAGCGGAGAGAGCATCGTGTGCAGGTTCCGTGAGATCGGAAACTGCTTCTCATCCAACAAATCATCCGAGGAAAGGAAGTACATTAACCACAAGGCCAGAGAGCAGGACCCAAAGTTACTCTTGTCCTCACCAACAACAAGGAACCCCTCCTTCAGAAGCGAGGGCTAGAGTCTCTGACTTGAACCAGAGGGCTCTGTGGTTGGCGTCACAGTCTACCTACCTCTGCTGCTGGAACCCCAGTGACCAGTCCTCGAGCCACATTGACCTCGAGGATCATCACTATCGAGGCAGTAGCGTCCACGGCTCCCCGTGTTGGTGGGGAGGTGGGTGGTACGCCGGATGGGAGTGTACACACCAGCGGAAGTTCGATCATTTTTGCTTTACTGAAGACCTCTGTTGGAAGCCATTTCCTGCACCCACAGCGCTGGGAATAACATATCAAGTGAAGCTACCGAAAATAACAGCCAACCCGCTGACTCAGGCCAATAATACGTACAGTATGAAGGGCAAAGACTCGTCGCTTGATAGATTCAGTGTTTTGGCATTTTCTTACGAGAAAAATGACCAGGAATTGAAGCACTGAACATCCTCCTTCATCATAATCAATTTAAGAATAACAGCCACCGATAGAAATAAGGGAAAAACGAGTGGTGGTGTTTCTATTCCAAGTCGACCGACCATTGTCCAATTTCTGTGCGTAGGCATGCAGGGTGCCCCCGGGATACAGGCTTTTAAACCCACCCCCACGTCAGATCGCGCGGGCCGCATCGCTGGTAGGGAGGGGCAACAACGAAGGCAACATCGCCACTGCACTGTCGCGTTACCGTTGGGAAAGTGACTCACAACAAATCACACATGACTGCAAAATTACAGCCCGAAACCCAAGCGCGACTCGTGACTCGTGAAAATTCGCGTCGGGAACGCGAAACGTTTCGCCAAAAGTGAGCCAATTTCCTGACAAGGAGGAATCCTATATCTTAGCTCTGGAAATGATGGTTTATGAGAAGGAGCAAGATAGTGTAGTGCCTTTGTTACGTTCTTTATGGAGACATTTTGACAGTGGAAGACATATCATAGTCCATTGTGCTGTCAAAGGTATTATGGGTGATCATACTGGGAGTGGCATTATAGTTGATCATAGTGGCAAGAGCATTATAGCTGATTATAGTGGCTGAAGTATTTTAGATGATTATATTGACCAGTAATCATGCTGGTAGAGGTATTATAGTTGTTCATACTGACAGAGATATTATAGTTGACTATCCTGGAGAGGTATTACGAGTGGTGACAATAGTAAATGCATTATTGTTGATCGTGTCTTAATCTCAGATGTCACGTCCTTTCGGATACAACAACAACAATTCGTGGATGTACACACCAAACCTGAGGGATTGTTTGCAAATTCAGTTCGTCTCCTTGACTTACAAAACAGCTAGTCGATCTTACAGAACAGTGATTTTGGTGGACCAGAACGTGCCGTCTTGAAGCCACATCTATTTTCATCACTCACTCCTGCATTTAACCACAGCTACTCTTCCTGCCACAATCTATCACCTTTTCTTAAACTTGGCTGAGACAAAACGCCTAACTGAATGCCCTAATCACGGTCATTTCATTAATTATATATATATATATATATATATATATATATATATATATATATATATATATATATATATCAACACCATGGTGTTGGTATACCATATATCCCCACAACTTATTCCCTACGATGGACTGAAGAGTTTATTGACATCCTAACAAACCAAGAACCACAAGGCATCACACTTTCCCTACATGTGGAGTCTCTCTTCACAAACGTAACAGTAGAGAGAACAATAAACGTAGTTCCGGATTATGTTTACCAACGCCATGTCTTAACCTCCCCTGAAGATGCTCAGAAATATACTGAACGATATTCTAAGCGCCCGTACCGTGGAAGTACCTTTCAGATGTACGTAAGGCAAACACTACCGGCAGGTGGATGGAATTACCATGAGGTTCCCCCCTGGGGGGGGGGGATTCACTTTGCGCAGGCATTTATGCCACATGTCAAAACTACAACACTGCGACCCAAGAACATGACACCCCAGATTTACTGCAGATATGCAGGCGACATATTCATCCGCGTAGATAACTCATACTAACTAGAAAACCTACGTAATCGACTCCAAGAAACTTCAAGCTCAAGATTTACTGCAGAGATGAATAATAATGGTAAGATTCCTTTCTTGGATGTAAATGGTTAGTGTCAAAATAGTATCTTTCGTCACCGATGTTTACAGAAAGCCCACCAACTAAGGTAAATGCACGAATGGAATAAGTAAATGCACTGAAAATTACAAGAGGAGTGTCATTCGTGCGTACGTGAGGAGAGCGAGGGATGAAGGTGTGCTCAACCTGGCAACTCCTGCACCAAGAACTTGGACGTGCCCGGCAAATGTAAATTAACAGTGAATATGCAAATACTGGCTTTGATGCCATCGCGAACAGCATGCTGGAGCAACATCTCGTGGCAAACAGACAACCTGAGCGTGACAGCAATAAAGTTTATTACAATATGGTAGGTCGCTCTGGAAGTTTGAATCGCACCGATGTGGTGTATGAGTACCTTTTGCAATATTGGAGGACTGTCAGCCCCACTAAATAAACTACATCGGACATACAACTTGCACCCTGAGCCGCCGCTTCTCGCTTCACTCACAAGAAGGTGGAATCAAACAACATCATGAACAAAAGCGTGGAACGAGACTAACGAGGGAGATTATAGTGAATAACACCAAGTTCCTTACCAGTTGTAGTGATCGGAGGAGACTACAGACATTATAAGCCATTCACGTTAGAGATAAAAGCACCTGTCATCAACATCCAGACAAACATGACCACCGCCGTACAGCTCTATGATGGCCACCGCCAATAGAACGTAGACCTAACGCCGTTTTAGGACAGCTGGGGGAACACGTCACTGACCCTCCACTTTTACTATGTTGCAGCTATTATTCCCGCTACTTTAATGCCACTGTTACTAGGTTGCAATACCTGTTCCCTTTACAATAATGCTGCCGTTACTATGTCGCAGTTCTTCACCACACAATTACCCCGGTGTCTGGGGACCACTGATAATGCTTAATTGGTGTGGTTCACCAGGGTAACGAGTCATGTGACCAACAGGGAGTTAACACTTCTTCGTTGAGGAACTGTGGGAAAAAAACGTCGGTAATCACTTTCCGTTTGTTGAAGGGACTGAGATCCCTCGTATATTTCTTGAACAGAATAAATATTGATTTTACTTGACCCCAGAAGGGATGTCATATACTCTTATAGGTTAATCATTTTCTTTATCGAAGGCTGATAGTGCCTTCTGTCTTCTTTATTTTACCCGTTGAGGTACAATCATCTTTACTCTCCAAGTCACTGTTTTACTTGATTTTACTTAGAATCATTCACAGCACTTCAGGAATGATCTAACTGTACATCTCTCAGAGGAACGGAACGGCGTTCTAGCATCGATTTAACGGGACGCGTCAGGTCTACAGAACAAAGGATTTCTTACGTTAAGTTGTGCATGAAGACACCTGAAGACCTGAGGTGACTGCTTTACTCCTTCCTTCCTTGGGCTGCTGCCACATCGCTGCCGGTGCTGTTGAATGCAGCACACACTCACACACACACACAGACGCACGTCGCTACCTCCACTGGTGTGTGAGTGTGTGCTTAAGTGTGTGTGTGTGTGTGTGTTGATATGTGAGTCATTCTCTTAAAAACCTATATCATACCGAGGACTCATGAGGTACATCTAAATACACTTCAAGTCAAGCAAGGCACATTTATACTAGATTGCTTTACTTATCAAGAAAGGTAAAACAATCATTTGAAAAAAAAAAAAAAAAAAAATATATATATATATATATATATATATATATATATATAAGAAAAAAATGTTATTAAAATGTTTGAGAAAACGCCAAATTGTCGCTTAAAAGATTGTTGTATTTATTCATATGTATGTTTATCTACCAGCCTTTCATGTACTCATTGAAACGCAGCGAATCCGTAGGGTAAATCTGCTGTAGAAGTAAGTGTGCTAATGAAAAACACAACCGAGTAAATTAGCTGTGAATAAAAACCCATTTCAAAATTGTCCAACATTTACCCGTCAGTGCTGCCCACAGCGTATCCATCATCGTTCAAAAGGACTTACGTCTAAATCCTCTTGGCATAATGTATATTTAAAATCTAAATATACTCCATGATTTTCAAGCATTGAGGATTTTTTTTATCAGGATGATAGATATCCTTGGTAAACATGGGATATGCTTAAGTAGCTCAAATTTGTAAATTTTCGACACCTGGCAGCCATGAGTTGTTGGGAGGTGGACTCGGGCTGTGAACTTGTGACGCTCAGTTGCCGTCGTCTGGCTAGTGTGGTAAGATAATAGATCATACATGTGAGATTTACGTTGATTGGAGGGTGTTATATGTCCGTGATGATTTACGTTGATTGGATATATTCCAGAGTGGCGGTAACATGAATTTTATTATTAGGAATTTTTAGCTTTTAGCGAGTTGTGAAAGCTGTTTATTTCACTTGCATCGAACTCTTGTTTAACTGATCACTTAAGCTGTGGATGCCTTTATAGGCTTCGAAGACGTAAAATATATTGAAGGTTCAGTAATTTGTACGTTTTTTCTTTTTTTTTTAGAAATCCCACTTGTTAAACTTGGGTAATCATGTACTCTGGTGTACGTTAGTAATATTTTTAATCTCTTTATTAAAGATTGGTGTTGGCATGCGTCTGTCCCATCGACATTGCTCCAGTCCTCTTCAGCGAATTGGCAAGACGAATTTCCAGTACCCAGGGGACGACATGCGCAACAAACCCACGAAGTTGTTTTGTGGTAAGTTTATTACAATCCAAATTTTCCTATCATTACGGTACAGCATGGCAAGGCATAGGTTGTAGACTCTTCTTCCACGTAATCTTGAAATGTCTTTTTTCTTTGTTTTGCTGCTTCTCGTAAGATTTTTGTAGTATATTTTGACTGTCCCTTTGATTATTGTGTGGCCATCGGCAACTCAAAAGTTTGGGCCGTTTTGATACCTGCTTCTTTCCCCGCACGTCGAAGCTTTGGAACTCTCTACCTTCTCATGTCTTTCCCAATAACTATGACCTGGCTCATTTCAAGAGAGAGCTTTTTCACTTTCTCAAAAATTTGTAAATTCCCTTTTTTTCTCTCTCTCTCTCAATTCTATCAGTATTTCAGTTAGGGCCCGGTCTTGATGTGGACTTTTGTCCGTGACTGGAGCCTCCATCCATCTGGAGGTTGGGTATTCAGATCATACTTCATTTCGTTAACGACTGTACGGGAGCATTATACGTTAAAACGTACAATGGTAAATTTTTAATATACTTTTATTGCAGGACGTAACATAAATTTTTGCACGTCCTACAGATCACTCGAGCGAAAAATCAATCATTGTAAAAGTCCAGATTGAGTTGTCAGGCAAAGTTATATGTTGCAAAATGTTTTATATTCAAGACCTAAAGCAAATAGGTTCTAAATTTTGTATTGATTTTCTGTAATAGCCTTGGAGTTATTCAGACTTTGAACAATCGGTTATTACATAAAGTTCTTTACATTATACGGCAACATTTTCCCCATGTCTTGCCTCAAGCGACGCATGCGGCCAGGAATTAATCACTTGCGGGGTCTGTGGTAAGTTAAGTACCCAAGTAAACAATTCAACATTTTTGGGCAATTGCCATCGATCGTGCCCAGCAATGGCGCTTTTGTCTAGCGAAGCAGTTAATACATTGCATCAATGCCACTCAAGCGCTTAGAATACATAGGGTTAAGCCGTTAAACCTGTCGTTAACACAAGATATGGACTCCCGTGGTGCTGCGGTTTAGCGTTCCTGACCGTGATGCATTCACGGGCCGGCCTGGGATCGAGTGCATAAGTTCGAATCGTGGTTGCGGCAGTCGGTCCACAGTCAACCCAGTTGTTCATCCAGCTTACATAAATAAGAAGTGTTCAGGTTTAATTTCAGGGGTATTAGTATTAACTAAATATTTTCACTTAATGGTGCTGGATCACTCTATGATTTAACAGGTACTGGGATGTCCAAGACCTGTTAGCCTAGTGTGCCTGTTTCAAGGTGCATATATGAGAGTCCGATTGGGCCAAGGAATGGAACATTACAGCCTGGTCGCCTCCAAGATGATTGGAAAGGAAGAGTTGCTCTATTTCATCCCCGCAACGAAGCTAGGTAATGGAAATGGCTTCGTTTCAGGTGGCTGCTTATGGTTCGTTGTGGTTACAGAAAAACCTGCAGAGTACCGATCTTAATTTTTGTACTGAAGTACAGTAAACAACTGCTCAGTAATACCGTAACAGTGGAATTCGTGTAAATGTAGGTAAGACACTAAGTAAAAGTTCTAGCTGGGAATACGTCACACAGGGAAATGCTCGACATAACGCACAGCAGCAGGAAGTAAATGTGTGTGTGTGTTTATTTTTATTCACTCGGCTACTGAGTGGCGTTTTTATAGGGTGTATCACCAACTTTTACTGTATCCCCACATTTTCCTTGGTGCACTTTACCACTGTTTAGCGGTCTGCTCCACATATCATGCCCCGTAAATATGTAAACATTAGCACTAACATTCATTATTATTCCAAGCTAATGACAACGTGGAGCAATTTTTGGACTAGGCTTTTTTACTCGTCATACAGAAGGGCTTGGGAGGACAATTTCATAGTAAAAATGTTTTGCTTAAGGATGAAGGTTTGCCTAGATATTTAGTTGCTCCACTTGATTGCATTGTATAATGTGTAAATGAAGATGCTGACTGCAGAATGATTGACTTTGTTTCGTTGTAGTTTCCCCATCCGGCCTGTAATCTTAACCTGCATAAGTGGAAAGAGTTTCAAGGATGAAGGTAAATGTGGTTAATTGTAATATCCGCTAGTTTCTACTCAATCGTAACTGATATTTGTGTTACTTTACTGTATTTTCTACCATTAGGATGTGGTACTTGAAAATTACCTTGTGTGCGTGGTACCACAACGCAACCATATGTTAACATTGTTACAACTCGACTCCAGAGATGTTTAAAGCCTAAATCAAATCCAGTTGGATTACTTCTCGTTCTTCGCCCATGTTTGTCAGTAACAGATTATTAGAATATGTCCTAAACCCAGGCTGACAATGACGTTATAGGTATGAGCTGGTAAAATTGTACCCCCACTCTGATAGACCTGTTTTTTTTTTAGTTGTTACATAATTATTTTAACCACTTTCTCCATTTTCTTAAGACTGATTCCTTGAAAGTAGATTTCAGCTGCCCATTTTCCCCTGACATTTTGGCATGTATCGTGTGGAATTATTTCTAGTAGTGACCTGCGTAGCACGGGGAAAGAAAACGCCCCAATCAAAAGTTAAAAGTGGAAATTTAAACATTCTTGCAGGAAGAAAGGTTATATGAAGAGAGAAAGAAAATGGAAGAGAATTCCACTGCTTAGCTTCCCATTGTCTGTCTGCTGCTATGGTACACTAGGATATTTGTGAGGGATAGTGTCCGGGGAAGGGAAGACATTGCGAGGGTGGTGTCAAGAATAATAAGGTAGCTAAAGAAAAGGTAATCCATCTTGCATAACTCCGCGTCGTTGGTAGTATTAATTATTGACCGACTGTTCTGTAACGCAAATGCATCGTTGACTTTATAACAATTACGGAGAATGATTTGGCAGATTATATTTCACGAGAAGGGTTCCTACGTTATATCAGGGGTTGCTAAAGTCGCTAATACTTGTAGAATAGCGAGAACATACAGGAAAGTTATAGTCTCACCTGGCGGCCGAAGTGAAGAATGCACAGTCACTTATATTCGTAAGCTGTTTCATATTTCTGCATGCATCCAACGCGTTACATTGTCTGATATTGTTCAGTACGGCAAAACTACGGGTGTTTCTGAGTGAAGAGACTGTTACATTTGTGTATTTATTGCCAGCAGTCCACGTGGAGGGTGAGCTAGCAACACCAACTTGGGGAACCAAAGGAAGAAAACATGACAGCCACTGCAGTGCTGGCTCGCTATGCAGCCGTCACAGGAGGTAGTACCGTGATGTACATAAACCTCCCTGGTCGGTGTAGATTAGTGACTGGTATTTAGAACTGATAGCAAATGTGAAGTTGTAAATACCTCGCTATAAGTAGAGGGAACGTTTTGAAGGGTATACAGTTGTTTTGGAGGGAAACGCATGGCGTCTCTCTCTCTCTCTCTCTCTCACACACCCACACACACACACACACAGACACACACACACACACACACTTCAGCGGCCATGTTAGCACTGCATTTACATACAACTGCTGTGTTAGTACTAGAATACTGAGCATAAAGGTCTTGATCGCTGGCGAACCTGCTCAAGCAAGCGGTCGTCTTGGGTTAATTTTTTTTTCTTTTTTTTTTTCCTCACAAGTATTACCGACTCTTCCATAAAGTTTGAGTTTCCCAGGTGAAGCTGTCGCGCTTATGTCGTTCAGTACGGTAGACTGGTCTCTCCTCGAAGGTATCCCTGTCAAGACGAACGATATAAAGCACCTTAAAAACAACAGCTATTTCACTTAAGTTTCGATGCGAGTGTAAAATACTTAACAGTGTAAATAAGTAAGGGTATGAAAAGAAAAAAATGAATTTTTAGAAATTTACCAAAAATCAAATCAATTTTTGTAGCTCTTATTTCTACCTGATTTTTTTTTTTTCTTTTTCTTTACAATCAGGAACACTCGAGCTTCTCTCCTAGAGTCATCCAGCAAGAACCGAGCAGTTTGGAGAGCAAGTCTTGCCCAAGCCGAATGGGAAACCCACTGTGATGATGGACGGCTCGAATCAAATTTGCTACACTGCTCTCTGTTTGCCTTCTCGTTGTCGTAAGGTATTTACATATTTACACATTTCATGAGACGTGCGTTGCAAAGTCGTACATTGAATATATGCGTAAAAGCCCCACGGTTATGTAGACGTAGGTAAGGATGGGTGGAGAACAGCATGACGTTGAGCTGCTTGCAATAAGGAATGATACCTCTCGCGCATTGTGTGGTTCAATTCTGTTCTGCTTCCAAGTTTGTCAGATGCAATGGCGGTGTTTGCGTTTTTTTTTTTTTTTTTATGTTGAAGGCTCCAGTCACGGACAAAAGTCCACATCAAGGCCGGGCCCTAATTGAA
>JAYMFT010046972.1:0-15392 GCA_038088735.1 Panulirus argus | reverse complement strand
AAAAGAAGGAACAGAGAAGGGGGCCAAGTGAGGATTTTTTCCTCTACGGCTCAGTCCTCTGTTCTTAATGCTACCTCGCTAACGTGGGAAAAGGCGAATATGTATGAAAAAAAATATATATATATATATATCATGAAAGCTTTTTAAGATAGTATGGCCAATAAGGATGCACAGCAGATGACAGGCAGTCCAAGAATATATATGGATATACAAAAAGGTACAAAAAGAAGAGTGGACTGCTGAAGAAATTGATGTATGAAGTGAATAAAGTGTTTAAAGCTGTAAGTTTTGTCAAGTGTAGACACCAGATTAATGATCTTTTAATGTGTGCTTTGGAGTAATATCATGTATGTAAGTGTGGATGCAAATGATGATAGTCTCACTTAACAAAACAGCATAGTTTGCAAAGAGTAAATTGAGAGGTGTTCATGTTAGTAGAGAAGCTAGTGTTCACTTTAGAACATTAGAAACAAGCTAAGTATGTGTAAGGGTGAACGGAGAGGCTGTATACACTTGATTCAAATCATGTGAATGCAAATAGGGTCAATCTCATTGGTAGATTTTCAAACTGTATCCATGAGATAAATGAAAATATAAGCACAAGTACACTGATATTATATGAATTGTTTAAAGAGAGGTTTCACTTTCTTGCTTACATACAGCACATCTTCATTTACACATACTACACAATTACAGGCAATCCATCATTAACAAAGTATATGCTTGCTCAGAGAAAACTACCATACATGAAAATATGCTAAATGAACTATGTTGTCTCACAGACTTCCTTTATATAAACTGATATACATTCTAAAGTAATTTTTTTCATTCCTATATAGCATTACTTAATAATTGCCACTCAAGTTGCTTAAATGACTCTTTTGCAGCGTTACTTTACTGTGTAAGCTATACAGTAGCCATAGAATAGCAATAACACTGTAAAACATACAAAAGGCAAGTTTGTGAAAGGATGGGAGATATGGTGGTGATGTAGATTTGTAAGCAAATAATGCATATGATATACAGTACATTATCAAATATAATGTATATGATATAATGTGATTTATCAAAAATAATGTATATGATATACTGTACATTATATTATGGAAACAGTACACTCTCACCACATCAAAGAAGGCTGAGAAGTTTGTACATGAAGACCTGTTGGAAAATACAATGAAGCTTGGGTGTTAGTGGAAGTGTGCTTTGCAGGATCTTCAGACTCCGTCAGAAGCAGCAGCTTGGGGAAGTGGACTCTTACTAGAGGTTACCTTGCTTATGCAGAGTTTTACCTCAGCTACAAAAGGGCTCTTCACACTGCTTGTAGAAGTGCTTACATTGAAAAAATTTGTATAAAGAAGGCTGTACAGACTACCTGTTTTTCTTTATACTCCTACTGGAAGCACTGGCATGCACTGATGATCTCCTCACATACTTTAAGGCTGACATCTTAGCATAAATCATGATCTGTGACAATTGCCAAGACTGCTTTCCAATGGATGAATGACAGACAAATTCTTCATAATTAAGTTCAGTTTCATCATTCTTCCCTTGTACAAGCTGCATCAGCTCCTCAAAGGAAAATCTCTATGAAACTTCATCTACTCCAGCATGTCATATTCTTTGACTTCTTTAAAGTCGAGATCTTTAGCAAGGTCCATAATCTACCTCTGAATGTCTGGAAGTGTTTCCTCAGAACCATTAAAGCCAGAGTTTTGACAAAACACTTCAATGCAACTAACATGACTTCCTCCCAAGAATGAGAAGTTTTTTCTGTGCAATTTATGAAGCTAAAGTGTTGCAAGAAGTAATAAGCCAATGTGGCTATGACACCTTGATCCATTGGCTGAACCCACAACACCAAATTTTGAGAAGAAACTCAACTTTTACAAGCTTGGATACGTTGCTAAAATTCACTGGATGGAATTGAGCGTTATCAGGAACAATGTTGTATTTTTTGACATTGGGGGTAATCACAGTATACTGAACCTTCATGATAAAGTACTAAATTACAGGGAGATGGGATTTGTAGGAGTCCTTCATATATTTTGACATTTCTAATGGTATACTAACTAGAAGTGTTCCAACTTGTGTCACCTGCAGCACAGCATAAACGAGAAGTGAAACCAGGTTGAACCTTTTCGTAAGTGACATAGAATTATACCTAGAGTTATGGATCTCATACAATTGAGTTTTTTAAATTCTAGGAAACAACTGTACAAATTTTCATGGCCAAAGGTGAAAAGTTTCTTCAATTATGGGGGAACCATCTTATGTCATAAACAAGTTAAATTAAATTCCACATTAAACCTTTTTTGGAGTAGCATAAAAATAAAAATATTTATGGATCTTATGCCATTCATTTCTTTAGATTTTGTTACAAAAAATGTTCTAACCTGTATTGGGTGATGGTGTTTGGGGTGACTGGATGGAAAGATGACGAGAAACAGGCAGATCTCTAGGTCTTCCCAATTTACCTCCAAGCCGTACTAAACCAGAAACAACCTTGCTGGCTCTAGTTGTACCTTGGTTGTTATTACTACTCATGCTGTTGCTGCTACTATTACAACCACTTCCTCCTTCACCTTCACCTTTACTGCTACTGTTGCTCAGGCTATTGCTGAAGATCACAGCTGCTGTAGTTACAAATAATTGACTATCACAATGCTGGTTTCAGCTGCTATACGATAAAAACAATTCAAGTTGAATTAAAAGCCACATTTACATATGCAGTTAAATATCACAAACTAGTACAGAAGAAAAAGCTGTGAAAGCATCTTCATTGTGTACAGTTGATATTGTGTAATTTTATGATGGTTTAAGAGGTTAATCAAAAGTAGAAATATGATGTTATTCAATGAATTTGCAGTTTAATAAGTAAATATTAAAATATATAATGAGAAATTAATCACAAAGCATGAGAAAAGAATAAAAGATGAGAATGCTGTTACATGTCAATATAAAATTTTTCATTTCTGTTATCATAAAGACCTGAGTCACAAATGATGAAAAAGAGAGGAACTACAAGCATGCTATGGACAACGACATTCAGTTCTCATTATTGAGAAATCAAGATATCCTGCATTCCTCAAATGTGCTTTGCCCCACATCAGAACAGAGTGAAATGTGACATAAGGTATGTTTTACAAAGCCCCCAGTGAAAACCAGCATTTGTTCAGGGGCATTGCACTGGATTAAGTGGTAAATCCACCAACATATCTTAATCCTTTCAATGCTTTGGGAGTCAGTTTACACCTATCTAGCAGGGTGCACTGGCATCATTCTGCACATTTAATTTCCCACCACAAGTTAAATTCTGTACACATACTGTAGACTCTAATGGCTGCCCACTGATGGTGACCCAAACGAGGATGAGTCAGTGAAGCCTAATAGGCCTCCATATCCCTATTTGGGACAAAGGTTGAGAACATCATTCTCAAAAATTTTCCCACATGGTGCATGTCTACATGCACTTGATCCACTTCAAGTAAATGGAAATGGGAATATGTCATTTGACATATTAACATCATAATTTGAATAATTTTATGGACATATGTGAAGTATGTCACCTGTAAACATATATACATAGGTAGATACGTTGTCTCTTTTTTTTCAGCACTCAAGTTCTTCACTGATATCTGGGTTGCTTTTTCAGGAGAGTTATTACTCTCAACAGGTTCAGCATAATCTAGTAAGTAATCTAAAATACATAAGTGAAGTATCTTATAATCAGATGTAACACAATTTAAGAACCCACCATTCAGAAACAACCCACCTTGCAAACCTTACATAGAAAAATGTAGATAGCTTAAATGGATGTAACTATCCATAGCATACAATGCTATCTGCTGATGATATAAAAAAAACCTTAAACAGCTTCCAATGCCATAAGCTCATCAACAAAATTTTTATCATAATCTCCAAAATATTGATAAGGATATCTGGCTAACATACTATCATGTAGGCATATATAGATTACAGACAACTACATTAAGTCCAAAAAAGGAACTTTCCATTTTACAAATGGTGTTTTACGGAAACACATTCATTTTTCTATCCTGCTTAACTTTATTCCCCCTACAACAAAAGGACACCATTGTGTTGCATATACCTAAAATCAAAGTCTAGTAAGCCTCCAACAAACTTCAAAACTATCTCATCTAACTGGAACTTTGGCTCACAGAAAACAAAATCAACATATCTCTCCTAAATATAATTATGACCCTTCTTACAACAGAAAGACAAATTCAACACCTGCCTGCAAATCACCATCTGAAACTGATATCTCTCTTCTGGCAAAACCCCAGAAATACCAGAGGTCACCCTTGACAGGCATGTGACTTTCATCTCGACACTCCAATATCATATGATCTAAAGCTACAAAGACTATGTTAAAAAAAAAAAAAAAAAAAAAAAAAAAAAAAAAAAAAAAAAGTGGGTTAACAGTCATTCATAATGATCTATGTACAATGTAGTTACATCACTCTAACTCTCTCTAATCCCAATTTGGCCTAAACCATCTCCAACACAAAGCTGCAAAATATAAGAAAATATACACAGAACGACAACAGGTTACAGTAATAATAGTATTCCATACTTAAAACAGATTACTGTACAATAATACAGGTATTCCATATTCAAATGCCAAAACAAAAATGTTTCATATTCATGAACAATACTGTGAAGCAAAAATAAGGATGGTTCATGAAGCAGTAAAGCATGCACTTTCCAGAGACAGTAAAGCACTAATAATGGGGGATTACAGTTAAGAACAAACAGACTGGAAGAAATTAGATGGGGCAGGCCCTGGCTGGCAGCACAGGTCTACATTATTCATGAAAATTATAAGATAATTATTTTCTTAAGTACGAGTTTGTTCTATAAACATCCAAATGCATATCACACTTTATGGGCTTTTTATCAGGTAAGATTCACACATCCCATATGTATCACTTACTTATTTTTTACAATAATTCAACATATTTCATATACATTATCTATGTATTAACTACTTATGATTTATACACACAAAATATTATTTACATGAATAAATGAAAAACAACTTCATTTTAATAAAACATAAGCAAATAATACAAGATATATTGTTTCATTTATTGATGATATATGGGACAATGTAATGCATGATATTTTTTCCAGTTGTGTTGATAGGAAACTGCATCGCCATCCCCTGCATCAGTGAGGTAGCACCAGGAAAAAAAGAATAAAGGCCACATCTGCTCACATCCATACAGGAGCTGTCATATGTAATGCACTGAAACCACAGCTCCCTATCCACATCCAGGGCCCACAGGCCTTTCCATGGTTTACCCTGGACATTTTACATTGACAGCACATTGCCCCAGTACACCACATCATTCCAATTCACTCTATTCTGTGCATGCCCTTATCATTGACAGATATCCGAACATGACAAGGTCTTTCCAGGAAAGTTATTTCAGACCACAGTTTCTTTTATTTACTTGAGTAAGTCTTCGTTGTCTCTCTAGTGTTTTGTATCATACAGAATGAGTAAGTCCACAGAGAAAAAAGTGTATTTGCTAGAAAAAATGAAGGAAAAGGCTATCATTATTTTGTAAATACTGTACAAAGTTTCCACCTCCTGGCAATACTGCATGAAAAGCCACTGTCATTTGATCTCTCATATCCATTTTTATTGAATATTGTGCAGCATCTGGATCATCAATTTCAAAGCCGTCAAGGAAAGTACAAGAAAAACAGTGTAGTTTACTCACCATTAAGAGGATCAGTGAAAGCATTGGGTGATGACAATCTCCGCACTGAACTAGTATCTTGAGGCATTTGCTCTGATGTGGCGGTTTTCTTAGTGACAGTATTTTGAGTTCGAGGAACACTAGACGACCTTGTAAATGCAGAGGAAGGTGCTACTGGCTGGGGGCCACGATGGACATCTGGTCGACCCCCAACTGTAGGAATGTGATGTGGCACTCTGCGTGAATACCCAGGGGGTCTTGGATACTGCTGCAAAGAGGATATTATACCCAGTGCGCTTATTTAATTTTTTTCATACTTGTTGATCAAGAGTGTTCTTAATCGTTCTCTTTTATCTTCCTAGCTCAAAAGAGAATAATGTCTGAATGAACCAGCTTCATACTCAGAAGTCATTTCCTGTTCATATGCAATGCCAAAACTCTAAACATCACCTTATCCCTCTTGATTTAATACATCTCATTCCATGCTAAATCTTCCCTTTTCCATCTGCCTCTCACTCATCACTTACAACAACACTCTTGGCAAGTTTTTTATCATTCATCCTCTTTCCATTTCTAAACCATTTAATCATATTTTCTTCCAATTTCTTAAAGCTTTGGTTTCAAAATTTCCATATTCTAACATCTCATTTTGGCTCTCATGATAATGAACCTCCTTTTTGGTAGAGAATTTTTACATGTTCTCTGCTGAACATCATAATATTTCACACCATCAAATCTCACATAACTTAGTGGGTTGCAGCTTCCCTTCTATCAACTGTCACATATAAGCAGATCATATTGCCTGATACAGTATCGCAATTCTTTATACCATATGTCTCATATATATCCCCTCTTCAGATACATCTGCTTATATTTCATCCTTCTTCCAAATAATATATAGTTATCTTTCTATTTTACTAAAAGTACTATCTATTTCTATTTATATTCCTCATCTGTTTGCCTCTGTAGCAACCTGAGTAATGCTCAAACTACCTCATGGTAAAAAGATTTTTTCAAAATTGGTTTTCTTGATGAAAATATTCCAATTATTTCATCTGTTTGTCCAGCCAATTCCTCAAACTCACACAAATATTACAATAATATTTCTTTTTGCATTACATTCCAATGTCCCTCAAAAAGTCCTGCATCAACTATGATCTTGTCTAATAAATATCAGTCCTTAAAAACCATAAAACCTTAAGTCTAAAATTCTCATATTCAGACACATCATTTAGCTGTACAATATCCTGTCTGTGTCTGTGTGAAAGGAAAGCACACATCTTCATTTTGACATGTGTATCTATCAGTAAACTCTCAAAGGTAGTACCTGTTATGTACAACTCTTTTCTCTACATAAATGCAACACACTTAAGCAATTCTCATTTGTCCGTTTAAAATTCTCGCTTTCACTAAACAGCACTGTCTTCATTCTTTTTCACACTTTTGCAACAAGTTTATTAATAATACACCTACTTTAGGATTACGCAGGTGAAGTGCCAATTGTATGATGTACTGTACATCTGCAGCCGCTGGGTACCGCATAAGAAACTTAAGGCAAGTGGTGTAGTCACCTGCCAACACTGTTAGAAAAAACAGTAATTGATTTTAATGGGATTTAAAGAAGCATTTCTGGAGAAATTTGAATAACTGTATAAATGGTTTTGAGAATGAGAGAAACATGATTGTAATGGGTAATATGAATGCAAAAGTGGGATGTGATGAAACTGGGGAGACAGTTGGTAAATGGGAAGTGCCTGGAGCAAATGAGAATGGAAGACTTTTTGTGGATATTTGTGCTGAGAGGGGTTTATTCCTTGCAAACACTTTCTTTCAGGACAGGATGATCCACAAGTATACATGGATGAGAAATGATGGAAGAGAAGAGCAAGAGGTTATGGTTGACTTTGTGGCAGCGGATGAAAAACTGAGAAGGGCCATGCTACATAAGACTGAGAAGGGCCATGCTACATGATAGAGTTGTGATCATTTTACAGTTCTTGTGGGGATTAGGATCTGTGAGAAGTAGAGGTATAGTGTAAGGAAGATTGGAGAGGTAAAAGTGTTGGCAAGTGAGAAGATGAATCAGTAAAAATGCAGAAAGGAGTATGAAAGGAGGGTGACCAAAAGTTTAGATGGAAGTGCAGTGAATGTAGGGATGCAGTCATGTGTGAATGATGTGTTTAAAATTTTTAGAAAAATACTATTAACAGTTGTGGAATTAGTAGTTGAATAAAAGGTCATGAGATATAGGAATAAAAAGGGCAATGCATGGTGGAGAGAAGAGATTAGGAAAGTTGTGGAAGAAAAGGAAAAGGCATGTGGTAGATTGCTCAAAAGGAATATACTTGAGGAAGTTCAGCAAAGGAGGAGCAAAGAATTTAAAATGTGTAACACAAATGTTAAGAAGCTGAGAAAGAGAGGAAAGCAAAGAAAGAGTAAGTTAAGATTTTGGAAGAAAGTTGTGTGAAAAGATTTGGAAATATAAGAAACTGTACTGGAAGGAGATGAAAAAGGAAAGAGGTAAATGTAAGAGAGGAAATATTAATGTGAGAAGTGAGGAAGCGAAGTTGCTGAATCAAAAGCAGGACATAAAAGGAAGATGAAAAGATTATCTTGAAGAACTGATGAATGTAGGAGAATTGAGGGAGCAGTTGTTACATGCATGGGTGTGGAGGATGGAAGAGAGTACATGTGCAAGGGCCTATAGCAAAAAGGGAGGTAAGAAGGGCAATATTGAGGCAAAAGGTAGGAAAGGCACCTGGAATGGATGGGATTAAAGTTCAAATTCTGAAGTATGGAGGAAAAAATGTGATAGAGTGGATGCATCTGATATGTAATTTAGCATGGAAACAGAAAATTGTGCCTGAGCATTAAGTGAAAGTTATCACTGTTCCTTTATTCAAAGGAAGAGGTGCTAAGGATGTATCTAGCAATTATAAGGGACTAAGTCTGTTAAGTATATCAGGAAAAGTGCATGCAAGAATCTTGATTAATAGAGTGATGAAAGTGACTGAATGCAGTTTAAGTTAGGAGCAAGGGGGTTTCAGGAAAGGTAGGGATGTGTGGATCAAACTGTTGTGGTAAAGATGGCTGCGGAAAAGTATTTAGCAAAAGGTAAGAAGTTGTATGCAGCTTTTATGAATCTGGAGAAAGTGCATAACTGAGTCGAATGAAATGCCTTATGAGAGTGTTAAGGATATATAGGGTAGGGGAACAACTGGAGGATGGTGTGAAAGCCTTTGATAAAGGAGCAAATGCATCTGTAAGAGTGGATGGAGAGTTCAGCAAAAGTTTTGATATACATATGGGTGTGAGGCAGCTGGGTTGTGTGATGACACCATGGCCTTTTAATATATGTATATATATATATATATATTTTTTTTTTTCTTCATACATATTCTCCATTTCCCGCGTTAGCGAGGTAGCGTTAAGAACAGAGAACTCAGCCTTAGAGGGAAAATCCTTACTTGGACCCCATTCTCTGTTCCTTCTTTTGGAAAAGTACAAAACAGGTGGGGAGGATTTCCAGCCCCCCGCTCCCTCCCCTTTTAGTCGCCTTCTACAACACGCAGGGAATACGTGGGAAGTATTCTTTCTCCCCAATCCCCAAAGGTTGCAAGGAAAGTAAGAAGCAAGGAGGACTGCATTAACTTAAAAGGGAACCTTAACATGTTAGAATACAAAGTTGATCTGAAACATAGATGATGAAATTCAGTTTGGCAGATGTAATAGGATGGGACAAAATAAAAAGAGGGGTTTAATGTGATTATTATCTAGCAGGAAATAAGCTTGAGGATTATGCATGAGAGAAGAGGTTGGGAGTTAAGATGTGGAGAAGCATTTAATAGCATCAGAGTAGTGGATGAACTGAAGAAACTGAATTAGGATGTGGTAAATGTAGACAGCATATGGAAATTCAAAAAGTTGTATGAAAGTAGGGAATGACCAAGAGATGGGGCCCCATGAGTGTAAAACTTCCTTTAATTTTATAGATTTCAGTAGCTGCTTTCCCTTAAGTCTGCTGCTTATATAAACTGCTACATCATCCTGTTTAATTGTCTCTCTGTCTGCCCTGAATGTTTCATATCCTTCTAGACCTGCTTCACTCTGAATTATATCATTCTTCAGTGTTTATGTCATGTGATTAGTATTATATTCTTATCGTTTATGTATACATTAAGATGGGTTTTTTTCTATAATTCTCATCAATTAACCCTTTGAATGTGGTTGACATCATTTCTTGTTCTAGGAAACAGCGGCAAACATCAGTTGATGTTCTAATATTTTCTGCATCAGTTTAAACATCCAGATGATTTTTTTTTTTTGTATGATGTAAGCAAAAAAAGGCCATTTCTTCACTTATTGCTGGTGCTACCTTGCTAACTTGGAAACTGCAAAAATTTATTGACCAAAAAATGTTAACTAATATTACTGTTAGTCGCGGGAAAAGGCGAATATGTATGAAAAAAAAAATTAGTATTGAGTAATGTTATTATCATACTAATTATTGAGTTTTGTTATTATCATACAAATTCTACTACTAATATTAATATTGGTAATAATAATAATAAGAATGGCCTCATTTGCTTGCATCCCAACTCTAGCTGTAATAGAAAATGCACTGAAACTAAAGCCCTTATGCACAGCTAAGCCCAAAGTCCTTTCTCTGGTTTTCCCTGACTGCTTCACATGCTCTGGTTCAGCTCACTGACAGCACATCATTTCATGTATGCCATATTGTTCCACTTTGCTCTGTCCTGTGCATGCATCACACCCTGCTGCATATTTAAGCCTCGATAATTCAGTGTCTTTCACTCCATACTTGCGTCTAATCCATGGTCTGCCCCTCCATGTTCCCTCCTTTTTTGACACAGCCTTTTAGTCAGTCTCTCTCATCTCATCCTTTCCAAATAACCAAATAATTTCATCATACATTTTTCAGCTTTCTCAACCATACTTTTGTCACCATCAAACCTTGCTCAGTATACTGAATAGTTATTCATTATGTTCATAGGAGAAATAAGAAACATGCATAGAACAGCAACCGAAACATCTGAGAGAAGTTGACTTTTGGTTGAAATTAGTCCTAGATCAACCCAGAATAGACGATTAATTAATACAGATGGCAGCAGAGAGGATTGGTTAGACTTGTGGTGAGCATTATGTGCTTGCCCACACATTTTGTCAGTATCTTCTCATAGGTATCATGTCATTTCATTTCTTGCTCAGTAATTGTTCCACACAGTGCATGTGGTTCTCAAGCATTTCATATCCAATACATCCACACTATTCCGTATTTTTTTCACATGTACAGCATGGTCAGAACTACTAGACCATCAGATATACACATCTTTACCCCCAGAGACAATGACCTCTATTTTCACACTTTAACACATCCAGGACCTGTGACCCCTCACCCACCCTGTGATTTCCTTCAGCTCCCACTGTTTCATCTGCTGCCATGTTCATCCCCTGATATCAAAGATGCCCCACTTCCTCCAGGTTCACTTTATTCAAATCAACCTTTGTGCCCTGTTAAACCTCATTACCTGACTTTTGTTTTTACGTTCTCTATTTCCCAAGTGAGTAAAGAGCATCCATAACAGTGAGCCGTAAAGGGAAAAATATCCTCATTTGGCTTTTTGTTCCTTATTTGTTGAAAGTACTACAGGATTGGAGGATCTCCAACCTCCCAGTTCCCATCCCAGTTAGTCACCTCCTTGACCACATGGGAGATACATGAGCAGTATTCTTTCACCACCTTTCCCTAGGGAAAATTATTATTCTTATCATTTTTGCTATTATTATTTTTACCTTTAGTGTTACTATAGTTATTACTGTTTCCTTGGGCTTCCTGTTCCAGCCAGTCTAGCCTAGTTAAGACTGTTATATATGTAATAATGACCCACTGTGTGTAATTGTTTCTTTGTCAGACTGTAATGTGATGTTACTTGGTTCCAGAATGTTTAATATCGTGAGCTCTGAATTTCAGGTACCATTTAATCCAGTTAAAGAGGAAAAAACTCCTGTACCACCACCCACACCACGGGAGAATCATTATGCCAATGTCTGTGCCCTTAGACGACAGCGTTCTAGTGTATCAAATAGAAGTGCTGAGTGCCTTGCAGCCATCCTCAGTAGGCGGGCAGCCAGTGTGGACTTAGAAGGATCTGAAGCTAGTGCAGGTGGGAAGAAACTCAATCGGACGTGGTCCCAGCCGATAGATACTTCTCGTGTAAGAACACGAGTACCAAGTGGGGAAACTGCCATGAATGTGGATAGGATAAGAGAAGAAAATACTTCACCTGAAGACAGCCCAACGAGGAATGTTAGGAAGATCAGAAATCTAAAAGAATTCCAACTTTTGACTAAAAATAAAGATTCTGATAGTGAGAGTAATCCAGCCTCTCCATTTAAAGACAGAATGGTTTCTCCCAGTAGAAAAAAAGGTGAGAATGTTAAATCAGTACGTGATTCTGGTGAAACTACAAAGAACAAATCTCGAAGGTGTTTTTCAGATTCTGATGCAGATGTGGGTGTGCCTGTATATTCTGATGGTGGGGAGGTAGATGTCTGGCAGAATCCTGTTGCCACACTATCACCAGAGACTGATCAGCATTTGCAAATTATCTGTCAGGAGGAACAGCCTACCACAGTTCATCAGGTCACACTTAAAACCAATGGTGAACAGAAGCAATCAGAACTGGGAGGTGAGAGCGAAACTACCATGACAGCGAGTGTCAATTCTTGTGAAGAAGTAACAGAGGTCAGTGGCTGGCAGGTAACTATGAGTGCTGGTGGATCTCCACAAGTTCCAACAATGCCTCCTCCAGAAGAGTTTGGTGGAGGCAACCCATTTCTCATGTTTCTGTGCCTCACCCTTCTCTTGCAACACCGTCAACACATAATGCTAAACAAAATGGATCACAATGAGCTGGCTATGCACTTTGATAAGATGGTTCGACAGCATAATGTAAATAAGGTACTGGCTCAGGCCCGACGTATGTTTGAGACCTACCTCAAGTTGGACTTTTCTAAGGCGCGTTCAAAAAATACTCCCCCTAATTCTACAAGTGATCAATCTTGTTAATGTGTTTAATAACCTCAAAATTATCGTTTGACTGAACATAGCAGTTTAGTGCTGAAGAAGGTTGGGTTTTTAAAAATGTATCTATGGTCCATTGTAAATGAATAATGTGGATTTTTATTTGGGAAACACAGGTGTTCATATTAAGAAATGTACTAAGTCAAATTCTTTGAAATAATAAAAGTTTCATGAAGAATATAAGAAATATTTTTATAAAAGTCATTTTTAGAATCTCATATGGTATTTGACAGTTCCATTATTTGTGTAAAAATAAAATTAATAACAGATGAAAATGTCACCATATGATATTCCCAAACCTGCAGTGATTTCAGTAGACTAAAGACAACATTCGCAGTAAGCTGTAGTACCAGTTGTGATATGTTTACCTTTCAGGATTATGGGAATTGTTGGAATATGAAACCACATACTTCCTTTATGGAACTGTTGGAAATTGGAATCACATTCTTTCTTTAATATTTCCTGTCAACCTTATTGGTAAATGTTTAGTCACAATATATAACACAGGTCACATAATAAAAACATTAGATATCCAAACATTACATAGGCACTCAATCAGGTAAATGGTCAAAAAGTTTATTAAATCCATGACTTGGTTTACCTTCATATTCTTAGGTATGATTACCAAATTATCAACACCATAGGAGCTGAAACAGCCCCAAACCATATGAGAAGGAGGGTGTCCAACAGTCTTTTCTATCCAAATGGGGTAACCTGTACATCTTCCCTCTAGTGTTTCCAGTCACAGCAAATGTCAACTCGTCACTCCATAACATGGTTATCCATGTTTCCTGGTCCCAAATGCTGTATTTCTTGCAAATTTTCACTTGTTTATTCATCTGGGTAGCATTTGATAGAGGTTTACGTCAGGTATGAAAACTGATATTCCAAGTCATTATGAAGTAACTTTTGAACAATCCTGTGTGAGACACGTTCAAGCAACTTAGGATTCTTCCTGATTTTCCATGCTGTCAGGGATGGGCAGGCCTAAACTTGTCTTGCAATCACTTTACAGGGCCTATGATAATTAACCTTGGCCTTCTAGACTTGGGAAGAGAGCTGGTAAAACAGACTTCCCTAACTCTGCAAACCACTTTACCAACCTTTGAACATGTTGCTGGCAGACACCTCTTTTCCAATGATATATTTCAAATTATGCTCTGCTTTGTATAAAGCTATCACAGCTGCAATGTCCTCCTTTGTTGTAACTTTACTGAGCATAACAGGATGGCACAAGAGCCATATAATTGTTGACAAATATGGAGAAAAAACACAACACGCAGAGACAAACAAAACAGATACAAGCCTCATGATTGCTAGACAAAGACTGAAGGTATGACACATTATTACATCATTGCTAAACATATGATTAGCACTGTCAATGCACGATTAAACATATTACACTTGCCAGGTTCTCTATAAGGGACATAAAAATTATTTCCACAACAAGTTAATTTGATGGCCCTTTTACGCATTAACTTTTGGTACAGACTGTAATCACCACATTTTGCATTTAGTGGATCAAATGACTTCAGTAATGACTCTTGATTTTAACATAACTATAAACCTCTTTTAGGTTCTTTACCTATCATCAGCAATAGTTGTTTCATACAGCCATGTACTTTGATGTACACATCTCTTGGTTTCTCTATGCAAACTTGCATGACTTATTCTATCATGTTGGCTACTGGTCTGAGTTTCTTATGTGCTACTTTCTTGCACAACTGGCACCGCTTTATTTCATTGTTTGTCCATTATAGCTTCATATGGAAAAAGATTGTCTACTATACACAGGCACATATGTTCCCTCTACTACTTTGAAAGTCTTACTTAAGTTTTCCAAACCACATCCATAATGTTTTCATCGACAATAGCATCTCAGATTTTCCTGTCAAGAGTGTTGTGAAGATCATCAAAATGTGCAGGTCTAAAACCTAGTATTTCTTCACAACTTTTATGCAGACCAGCTTTACATACTTGCTGATGATCACTTGTTTCAAAGTTTTCCCCAACTTCAGCATAATCAATATCATGATTTATAGCAAAAACTAATTTTAAATTTTCTTGTAATGAGTAGTCTTCTCAGCTAACTGTATTAGGGCTCTGTCTAGCAAATACAGGTAGGGCCCACACCCAAACTTATTGGAAAGTGATTCTCCCCACTTACACTTGATACCATTATGTTAAAATCTCCAACTGTAATCCAGTCATGTTCATTACAAATTTTTTCTAGCTGATCATTAAGTCTTTCGACTACCTCTGGTGTCTCTGCAAGGGGCCTATAAACTTTTGCAAAGCTTATCATAAATTTGTATGAAAATGATGCAAATACTGTGAAGGGCTACCACTGCTTACTTATTTACCCTATTATTGTTAAATGCAGTATACCCTCGAACTGCATGTTTGGCAAGAAAATCTCAGTTTTTAATGGAAATCTCTATTTTTGATATCTAACCAAGATTCAAAAATGAATATATGTGTATATATATATATATATCCCTGGGGATAGGGGAGAAAGAATACTTCCCACGTATTCCCTGCGTGTCGTAAAAGGC
>JAYMFT010046971.1:0-29960 GCA_038088735.1 Panulirus argus | reverse complement strand
CCTCCCCTTTTAGTCGCCTTTTACGACACGCAGGGAATATGTGGGAAGTATTCTTTCTCCCCTGTCCCCAGGGATAATATATATATATGTACTGTGCATATATGTGCATGTATGTATATATGTGTGTATGTAGGGAGGATGGATCTTTCTTCATCTGTTTCCTGGAGCTACCTCTCTGACACGGGAAACAGCGATCAAGTATAATAAATGAATAATAAATAAATAAATAAATAATAATAATAATAATAATAATAAATAATGTCCTTATCTATCATGATGTAAGAAAAATAAATTCTGCTTATGATTATTTACATACCTGCAACATTCTCTTGATCAACACCTAGCCAGAAGCCCCCTATAATAACACCACAGCATATTATGGCTGACATGGATGTCTTCTGACCTACAAAAAGATGGAATTAATATAAGATTTACAATAATCAAACCACGATCACAATATAATCCAACAGTCAGCTGCATTTCCTTAAAACAATCCTTTATATTTAACATCAGGATCTAAGGAATCTTTGTAATACTGCATTCACTTTTAAATGTAAACAAAAAATCCTCTGACACTCTTCAGCGAATCATAGAAAATATACCACGTATCATTAGAAATACATAGTCAAGTTGACTAATCAAGAAGCCAGTGGCTATGTATCTGACTGGGTAATCTAAAATGCCACATGCAAAAATATAAACACAAGCTGGGTGATAAGTCACAAGTTTTTCATTCTAGATGGCTTCTTGTGAATGTGAAAATATACTAAGCATGATGTCAGCAAAAATTAAAGTTCTTATAAAAAAGGTTCAAACCAACAAAGCTTCAATTAATTTTCTGCTAAATTCATATTTATGAAAAATACAGCATATGAGTTATATTTCATTTTCTTCTTATACATTTTTTCTAATCATAAAAAAAAACTGTAGTTCCAAATACTTATGTTTGATGTTTATCATTTTTGTGGCTTTTCTAAACTGCAACCAGAAATGCACTTTTGCAAGTTGTCAACCATTATTTTAATGACCACTTACAAGTCAGTGGAATAAAAGAAAAAAAGTGAAAATATGATACATTCAAAGAAATTTAAAGTAACACAACAGTAAACAATGTCTTCAGTACTTACAATACTGTCTTATATAAAATTTAAAGTGGTGGCATGTCTTTCTTTTGTTTCTTTCTTTTATAGTGACTGACATTGCATGATACCTCAGTATGGACCAACAAGTCTCTTCTTATCTGTCCTTCCCATGATACCCTCCCACCTGAGCGAGACAGAGATAATGGCAGCAACCACCCTGAGTGAAAACCAGCTACACAGCAACCTCCCTTGGCACCGAGTTACCAACTCTTAAAGACATCTCAGGGGCATCACACAGGAAGCTACCACAGTAAGTAGGTAGGTAAGGGAGTTATCGTCACTATCAGACAGTTTTCCCACCATGCTAGAGGTCATCAAGACCACACCAATGGACCAGATCTAACCATCAGGTCCTTGCAAAATAAACTACTTACAAATAATTGGCAGCAACAGTGATTTCCTATTTTTTCTCCAGTGAATCTCTTTGTACTGATTTACCTAAAGAGTGCAGCATAAACAAGATACATTTGCACAACATCCATCCCCTCCATCCAGTGAACAATTCTAAATTATTTCTCATCTTCTAAAAGAAAAATTTTTTTCTGTAAGCTCTGTAGAATATCATGATGTGAGGAGAATAAGGCTCTCACTAAAAGGTAAAATGAACTGTGTAATAAGAGGAAAGACTGAAGATAAAAAGAAGGAGCAAGAAGAAAGAAATTATAAAAAGTAAGTTTTATGAAGAAAATAGAAAAAACTGCAACAGCTTTATAATTGTGCTTAGGACATTGAAACTATAGTATTTAGTGAAACTTCTGCATGTTCCTCCTTCCCAAAGTATAGCAAACAACATTAATAAAGACAATAAAAAAAATTTTTTTAATTTACTCCTTACATACAAATCAAGTTACATATAATTTCTCAAAATACTAATTTCTTGCACACACTAAAAATTGCCTTACCCAAAATCAAGTAAGTGAAGAAAACATTGAAGACAGTTGACAATGATCGGCCAACATAATAGAAGGCCACACCCACATATTTAAGACACAAATTGTTCATGGATATCATGGCTACGAACATGAAAGTCAGTGGTAAAACCTGTGAACAAGATGGAAAACTACAATCAGTCTTTGGCATACTGAGAGGATACATCAAGTTTTATCAAACATCTTTTAAAGTATTTGAGAAACATTAATATCACTGAAATCATATATGCTTGCAATAACACCAATTCCAAAAATACTTACGCTTGCAGTAATCTATATTCAATAAATCTATTACACAATTCATGCAACAAATTTTCCATAAGCAAGAAGAGAACAGAAGGGAAATAGTAAATGAAAGTAGTTGAAGATCAAATTATTTTCAACCAAATTATCTATATTCTTAACCAAAACCCTGCTGGGTGTCACTGAATTCTAACTGCAACTGGTTATGCCACTAGTGAAAAGTCAAATTCAGCAAGGCTGTTCCATCATCATCACTGGACAAAAAGGAGTAGAGTCTCACCTCAGAACTTTCTCCAATGAAGTCCATCATTTCCCTGCTCCTACTTAAAGTGCAGCCTCTGAGACATAAGAGTCCAAGGATTGTCTAATTAAATAATCATTACTCATGCAACAGATACACCAAATGAGATGAGAGAGAAAATGTTTTAAGTCTGATGACTCATGTGCTATCGATATATGGTGGTTAAGATATTGATGATTTAACTCGTGCTATCGTTATATGGTGGTTAAGATATTACCAATGATTTGCTGAACACAAGTGCTTCAGATAAAAATAAGGCCATCGTTCAGTTGCTCCTAATGCTACCTCGCTGAAGAGGGAAAGGCAATTGCTGTAGGTATAGCAAAAATTCAAGAGTCCTACATTAAATCCCTGCCCCAGGATCTCCTTCTACAGTCTGAGTAAATAATCCATTCTCTTCTATTCTATTCTATTTTATTCTATTCTCTTCTCATAAAGATGGTTACATCCAATGGATAGGACCATAGATCAAGTGTAGTGATGTGGTGTGCAGCATAAACAGAGGATATCTGAGGAGTAAGTATTCAGAAGAATTTAACTGTTCAATGTCTTCAGTGTAGAAGTTGCATCTACCAATTCTAATACATATATCCTCTTTGTCACTGGCAGCCTCAACACCTATACAATGAAACAAGGATCCAATATAATCCCACCTCAGCATACCAGATAATTAAGTTTCGACAAAAGCACTAAATCCTCCCATCCAATCTACTCTAAAACCAGCCACCAACCCCTAAGTAGAAGTAAAAAGCTTACCCCTACTTCACACTTCAGTAAAACAAAAGATATATTTAGTAACTGAAAAGTATGAAATAAATGCTCCCCAAAACCCAGCCTTAAACAGCACTCCATCAAACATATGCCCATCTGAAACTACACTCCCAAGCAAATACATATTGCACTATTCCGCCAGTGCTCTAAACATAACCTGTCTCTCCAACCAGAGAAATAGGTAATAAAATATAAACATTCTATTTCAGATTGTATGTATATAAATATGTAAAAGTAAGCCAAATATATTATATGAGCAAGGGAGTAACAAATATAAACAAACATAAACATACCTTTTTAGCTTTTTCCCAGTCTATGCTCCCTACCTCAGGAAATGTAATCATCTGAGGAAACACTTTTGTGATGTTAGAGAGTAACAAGCAAGCAGCAACAGTTACCAGACACTGGAACCAAGTGACAAATAATGGAGCATCTTTATCCCCCATTGATGAACCACCCAGGAGGGACTTGTTTACAAATACCATTGATATTGATACTGCCCTGGAAAAGGCAAAAAATCAAATAAACAAAAGCAAAAACTGTATATAAAGCTTTAGTCTTTAGACATCATAAATGAGGTCTCATTATCATAACACAGGATTATTAAAAGATCTAAAAAACTGCTTAAGCAATTAGTGTCAAGATCTCTACTAATTTCATCTAAATATAAATCTAAGTAGAAATCAGTTATAATGAAATTGCATGAAACCACAAAAAAATTATTGGTCTGGCCATAAACTGTATAAACTCGATACAAAAAAAATTTTTGTACATAAACCTGTACTGTAAAGCCAAAACTTTTGAGTTTTCTGAAATACAGTATTCTCTTAAAGTGTGCCTTTATGCCAGCAATACAAAGACATGGTGTTAACCAAATTCTAAAATAGAAAATATTTTTGCAAAGTAGAATGAAACACAGAAATCTTTACACAAGCAATATATTTTTCAAATTTTAATGCACTAATACATTTAACCCTTGCGGTCCCGACTGCACTGAAAATTTTGTCTACCCCAGCCTGATGAATATTAGCAATATTTGAAATGCATTACAAAAAATGTTCAAGCCAAATGAACCAAGTGCATCATAGACACTCAAACCCTGGAGCAATGCTGAAACACTCAAAGCTTAGCACATTGTAGGCAACTAAATCTATTGCATCCTTTTTGACCCATTGTATCTTCCTCGAGTTTCAATTTTCTCTCCTTTTCTTGGAGATTACGACTTCCTTTAATATTATACTTAAAATCACTACTTAAGGTCTCTGAGATCTCCAAATATGATGACTGGCTATTATTGTTAGGGGAACCCATAAAATCTTGTTTGTTTACACTGCATAGCAGGGCAGACTGCATGCCCTGCAGCCAACCATTGTGGATTTCTCTGGGTATTTGAGCCTTGTTGATATCTCCGCAAACTGGTCAGAAATGCAGGTAAATCTGGCTTCTACATTTGCTTCTAGCAAATAAAGGAATCACTGGTCCCATCAAATATGGTGCAAAAATTCTGAACGAACAATGTGCACTACATGATTAGGACAGAAAGTTAATTCTTATAAACACTGGAACATTTGTAGAATATGTAATTCAATTGGAGCAGACAGACCTAATTATAACAATGGGCAAGTAGTTCAGAAATACACATCCATTATTGTGATGCCTACAAAGGGATAGAATCATCTTTAACTTCATCATCATTTACATGAGGTGGATCAATAGTCAATAACCTTTCGATTTCTTCACAAAGGACCTCAAATTATGTCCACTGTGCTACAGTGAATGTTGGCTTTCAAACTAATGCAAGTAATCATTAGTTTTCCTTGTGCTGATTCATCAGTAGACAGAACCATCTCCATTTATACTTACACCTTCACACACAAACTGACACCAATGCGTATGTTCACAAATAATTTTTGAGGTATCTGAAATACCTACAGTCCAAACAAAATAATAATTAACTGCAGCAGTCATTCTCTTTAGTAGTCTACCTCTTCTTGTACCTTCAACTGTACCACCATATACCCCTACCAACTTATCTTCAACTATGCCTCCAACATGGCCATACCATTATTAAATGCTTTCAATCATACATGTTTCAAACAAATTCCTCCCATGCCATATCTTTTAAACAATTTGTTTTTATCAACTGAAAATACAAAACCTCAATATTATTAACATTATATTAGTTATCCTTATCTGTCATCTCTTACCAACTGGATTTCATGAAGGATATGCTTACCAGTAGAGGCTGACAACTGACGTAATCCTGACATACTTGTATAACAACGATTCTCCTTTTTCGGGCTCCATGGTTTCCTGTAAATACATATAAGGCTCAGATAATGATATCAGTTTATTTTTTCATACTTGTTTGCTCTTTCCCACATACCAAGGTAGTGCCCCACTTGCTTATGTCCACTCTCTAGCCAGCATGCATAATGCACCAAAACCAGAGTTCCCCTACTCAGAAGTAAGCCCCACAGACCCTTCCATGGTATCCCCTAACCACTTCACATGCCCTATTTCAGCAAACTGACAGCATGTCACCCCATATGTACCACACGGTTCCAATTCAATCTATTCCATGCATTATTTGCATCTTGCATGTTCAGGATCTGGTCATCCAAAGCCTCTTTCACTCCATCCTTCCACCTCCTCCTCAATTTCCCCCTTTTCCTTGTTCCTCCAGCTTCAAACATCCATGCTCTCTTAGTAAGCCTCTTTTGACTCATCCTCTCCATATTTACTAGCCATTTCACCACACCCTCTTCATCTCTCTCAAAAATACTCTTATGACCACAACTCCCTCTCACCCTATCATTTCTTGTTCTATCAATCCTCCTTACACCATATGTCATCCTCAAACATTTCACTTTAAACACATCCACCCTCTTCCATACTTTTTGATCTAAGGCCCATGCCTCACGTCTAATACATCACTGGGACTACTATACCATCAAACATACCCATGTTAGCCATCAAAGGCAATGACCTATCTTTCCACTCATTCATCTACTCCCAGGTATCTAAAACATCCCACTTCCTGCAGGTGCTCTCCACTGGAACTCACACCTCTGAAGTATAATCCTCTGGTTGAAGCTGCCTCATCTACGGTTTATAAATCTCTTCGAAAAACAGTACTGCATTCCTACCCAAGATAGATTTCGCCTGTTTGAGGAACTTAACGTCAATTTTCTCTGTCAAAAAAGTTTGTGTCCATTAGAGATTCTTTGGTTACTTCTGTGGTGTCCTTAAACTGGTTCATTGCCTACCTCTTCCAACAACTCTGTTGGTAAGGTAAAAAAAAAAAAAATCAGGATAACACACTTACTGTCTGGTAACAAGGTTGGTGACCAACTACAAAATTATGACTATAATCGGTGGTCCGGGTCCTCTTTCTCCGCTTTTGTTGTGTAGGTTACTTGATGTCTTTGACTCCTGATCACTGCACGTGCGGCTCTTCTATGTGTTATATCCCCGAATCCGGTTGATGTCAGTCCATGGGTTGACGACGGTAACACCCATGTCCTGTCACACTCACATGTGCATCGTCAACACGAATTGTTTACGTCAACTAACTCGTTCGGACGCCTGCGCGCGCCCAACAAATTGTCCGGATCCTCGATCTAGTTGCCGGCATATTAGGTAAAGCGAGCCATCTCACAGCCTATTTACTGAAATGAGGTTATCATTAATATACACTCATTTCCAGCAGTATTCATATGAGTACAAATAAACAAGACACACTACAGGAATCTTCTAACAAACACGATCCAACGAAGGAAAACAGTACGCGAACCGAAAGCTTTGACTCCAGACAGACAGAAATTCCCGTTTCTCTGGAGATGAGATAAATGAAGTAATGAAGGAGTTAAGGGTCACTGTTTTCCTTGGCTAGGATGCGTGTGTGTGTGTGTGTGTGTGTGTGTGTGTATGTTTCCACACAAAGGTAGACACAGTAAATATATTCAGGTTGACACTAATGTAAAACTCTTTCCGTACAACACAAATTATAATCACAGGAGCAATGCACTGTCGCGCATTTGCATTCTCCTCAACAGTGTCGATGTTTTTTTCAGTTATCTCAGGAAATGGTTCAGGAAGGAATGAATTTGCGTGAACCGAAAATCTGCCAGAATAGAATGAGAAACAGAAAACAAATTGTGTAGTACATAAAGCCCTGCTTACAGGTATTAAACGAGTAGCGTGTATCAATAAGAGAAATGAGGATTTTTGAAAAAGTAATTATACCTTAAAAGATAATATCAATGAGGATTTTTGGAAAAGTAATTATACCTTAAAAGAGAATATCAAGTTGTTCTGGATATTGATGAGAGTTAGTAAGTAGGAGAGTGTATCAGATAAAGTCTGGGAGAATAGTAGTGACAAAAGATGAAGTTTGTAGGAGATGGGGAGAGATAATGAGAGAGAAAAGTTATGGAGGAAAGAAAGATATTGCAGTGCCGGGTTGGGCAGGGGCGGGGGCGTCGCGGTGGTAGTCAGTTGGCAGGAGAGGGCGCGTGAGGCGGCGCGCAGGGTACCTACTGACGGAACTGTACAGCGGGGAACCTCGCCACCATGATGCTGGCCAACGACAATCACGTCGGCGTCGGCACCAGACTCGTAGGTGGGTAGTGCAGGTGGGTTGTGTAGGTGGGGTCTGGGTGGGCAGCGCAGGTGGGGTCCAGGTGAGCTGTGTAGGAGGGGTCTAGATGGGTAGTGCAGGTGGGGTCCAGGTGGGTTCTGGATGGGTTGCACAGGTGGGGTGCTGGTGGTGCTGGTCACGGTAGCAGTAGTGATGGTTGCCAGCTGTGGCACTGGTGCTACTGATCACTGTGCCAATAGCGGTGTTGGTGGTGGTGTTGAGAGTGGTGTTGGTGTTGGTGGTGGTGGAAATGCGTGTGGTGGAGGTGTTGGCTCGCTCCCTTGGCGACCATCAACTCCCTCGGTTCTACCGCAGCCCCGGGGTTGGCGCCCCTCCAACAGATGCCCCTACCGCTGTCCCCACCTGGCCCGCCCTGCTGCTGCTGCCACCACCACCACTGGTGCAGGACAACCACCCTCCCCCCCCCCTTTCCCCTGGGCGGTGCTCTCTTGCCAGGTTCAGCCCACCACTGATGGACCCCCACCTGCCGTCCTGCTCTGTTTTCCTCGTAATAAATCACAGCGAGGTGAGGGGAGCAGGGGAAAGGGGGGCAGGGGAGGGGAAGGGGAAGATGAGGTAAACCTCCTGCCCATGAAACCGACACCCGAATGACCCCTTTTGTCATCAGACGACATCAGTACGGCCTGTGTCGGGGGGAGTGGTGTCTGTTGTGTCCACATCAACTGCCTGAGAGAGAGAGAGAGAGAGAGAGAGAGAGAGAGAGAGGGAGAGGGGAACAAGTCAGTCAGTCTTATTATACTTCACCATCCAATTTATTTATAAATGTCTTTCACAGTCCTCGGGACATGTGTGCCGCACTACGATTCACTCGCGTCGTGTTAACAGGTGTACCCAGCAACAGATGTTCATTGCGTATCGTCAGAACTAAACCTGCCAACTGGTGGGACAAACAGGTGCCAGACTACAACTGTGAGAAACAGGTGTAATGCAGGGGTACCAACTAAAGAGTGCGGTGGCTTAAAAGTGTTGTGCAGGAGTACCAACAGGTGTGGTGCAGGGGGTACTGACTAACAGGTGTGGTGCCCAACAGGTGTGGTGCAGGGGTACCGTCCGCAGGTGGACTGGGGAGGCGACTCGGGCTCGGCTACCATCGTGGTAGGCGGGCACGGGGTGCGGGTGGGCACTGCCGGCTGGAGACGCCGGTGCCTCTACGCTCTGCTGGTGGCGCTGTTGGCACTCTGCATCATCAACCTGTCCCTCACCCTCTGGATACTCAAGACGGTCTACTTCAATGTGGTGAGTACCGTGGTGTGGCGAGGGGGTAGGGGGTGGGGGAGAGGGATGATGAGTACGGGGTGTGGTGAGCGAGGGTGGTGAATGGTGTGATACAAGAGGGGGTGTTCAGTGGTTGGTGTGGCTGGGAACTACGATGAACAATGTGGCGCAAAGACGCAAGCAACCACCATCACTCTGGCGGGGAGCTGGACGACTCCTGGGGAACCCCCGGGGCAGCAACAGAGATACCTAAACGGCCAACAATAACAAATTTCGAAGAGGAACAAATTATTGCGTGACGAGTTATGACCATATTGGAACGCTAGATCCAAAATTACACCGAAAGGAAAAAGGAAGTCCTGATGGTTGACCAGACCAAAGAACGGCTCCCCACTGACTCCTGCCTGCCTCTCAGAGGGAACTGGAACGTCAGAACTGCAAAACATCCGACCCAAAACCCAAGAATACGTCCCAAGGATAGAGCCAAATAGCCAAGGACATATCAACATCTTCCCTCAAGAGGGCCTCACTACCTACTCGACATGCGTAATGCAGGACACTCTCCCATGGAGCATTGGGAAGCCAGGGTAACACTTACACCGAAGCCAAAACTACAAAAGATAGATACTCACCCAGAGAATTACAGACCCATTTTCCTCTTAGAGTGACCAAAGAAAATGTATGAGAGAATGATTTACCTTAGAATAAACTGGACTAGGAAAACAACAGGCTCCAAAACCAGAATCATTATGGCTTCCTGAGGGGAAGAAATCCACTTGCGCCGTAACGATCACCGCAGAAAAACTGCAGTTACCAGAGGCCGAGGATTGGCCTTCACGGCCATACAAACATTCATATGAACCTTCGGCAGAGTGTGGAGGAGCGGTCTACTGTAGCAACCACTACATGGCTGGAATAACCAAGATACTACTGTACTCTCTAACTTCTGTAAACACGGCACTGCCAAAGTCGCCAGCAACTCCGAAGCCTCACCAAAATATCCTTTACTAAGCGGGGTTCCCCAGGAGAGCGTCCTGCCACCGTCGCCGTTCGTATCCTACACGACAGACGTTCCCCCTCCAGTAAGGAACAGGAGCAGGGACATGATTTGAGCAGAGAGCACCACTCGTATAGTAATCTCTGACACACACTCCCCGAACACATCCACATGCTACAGTCAAGAGGCATCCAGACTGAACAGATTCGAAAAGGAATGGAATATAAAAACCCATTGGCCATTGTGGAGCTAGGGAGATCAAACCCAGAGACACAACCACATGGAGTAACAGTATGATGCACCAGAGGAGCTGGTCGTGATCGCAAGATGATAACATCCAGTAGTCATTACTGATCTCCCCAATCCTAAGTTATGACCATAACCTCTTGCACCTATTGCGTTACCCGTCCAAAAGTCATTTATACGTAGGAATAAGTGTTTGAGTTATTTTCACATGTTATTAATCAGCACTTGTGGTTCACGTTTTCCTGTCATTCCTTGACTTAGTTCCCAAACACATTCACCTTACCGGGTTCTGACTGGGTCAGTTTGGGGTTTTTTCATGTCTGCATTTGAGGAGAGTGGTAGGTGGTAAAGTGGCGAGTGAATTCATGAGTTATAAGCGACTGTGAAGGACTGTCACAGACGCGTGTTGAGGGACGTGTGATCACAGTGCAGTAACTTAACCTCTGCTGCCCCTCCGTCAGCAGTAACGCCCCGTGTGTGTGTTGCCCGCAGGACGGGATGGGGCCGCTCCACGTGCTGGTCGGGGGCGTCGAGATGGAGGGCGGAACGGACTTGCTGGGTAAGGTGGGTTCCTCTCCAGCTAGTTTGGTGGGTCAACCACCCAATCTGTCTACTGCTGTTGACGTCATAACTAAACGTATCTATATCAGTGTGTATATAGCTATAAATGTTTGTATAAGCCACCTGCGTATACAATGTCTTATCTTTATCTAAAGCAGCGTGTATCACTGTGTTAATCATAAATAAATAACTGTTTACTGACTTCAGGTAGCTATTCGGCTGAAAATACACAGTTGAGGTACTACAGATATCACAGACCTGGGGGTCATGATAGTAACTAGCTACCTGTTTATAAAAGAGCTTAAGATCAAGGTAGGGCTGGATGCTTCCACGCTCTGGATAAGGACATGAGTGAGGGGTACATTTACTCAGTCGATGTGGCAGGTAGACAGAAATGTAGACCGGGCGATTTAAACATTATGCACGTGGTGGAAACTAGTGTACGTGGCTGCACGTGTCAGCTTGGAGACGGCGATGTCAATGGTTCTGATCCTCTCCCCACGAGCAGGTGTCGGCCGCCCGGCTGCTGGGGCGGCGAGACAAGGACCTGAAGGTGAGCGGGTACTACAACCTGACGGTGCTGACGGTGCCCTTCCTGCCGTCGCGGGACGCCCTCGATGACAACAATACCACCTCCACCACCACCACGACGGCTGAACCTCCCTACCACAACCTCAAATCCTTCCTCCACCTCAGTAAGCTCCCGCGACTCTTTGCTGACACCAAATCTCGCTGTCTATATAGCATTGTTCTCACGGTAGTTGCAGTTATTGCTGATAACCTGACGTGCCAACACTATACGTCATGCAGCTGTTGGTAGCTGTGTGAACGTGTTGTCACTGACATCTCTCCGTCTCTCCCTCGACGTGTGGTCTGCGCAGACGTGGACGGCGTGGTGGCCGGGGCGCAGAAGTTCACGGTTCGCGGGGAACACAAGGGCCTCCTGTATGAGACCTCTCCGGAGGGCACCAGGGTCGGTGCTAAGAAACTGACCGTGACAGGTGAGTGTGTTTGGCATGTCTGGTGGTCCGGCTAGACTGACAGGAAACACGTTAACAGACTGGTAGTTAAATGCATAAAGATTTGGATGCAACGACATGCTGGCGATTAATGATATAAAGATACGGGCACAGTGAAATAGTGGTAATGAATCCCACGAAAGTAATATTGAGAGGATACTTTGGTATATATCAAAATTAACAGGTAACCACCCGATTGCCATCACAACAACACTAACCATCATACGGGCAGTTCTGTCATCAGTCTAGCCCAGGCAATATACACAAAGTGCTAGACATACATACATGCACACACCACAGAGGACACACACGAACACAGAGCAGAGGATTAGACTTGACAAGCCATAAACCCACATGATCTATGGTGCTGCCACTTGCACTCTTACAAACGCACTGTCAATATGGAGACTGAGTCAGCCCTCTCGTGTTGCAGGGTCGGATGGTGCAGGGTTCCAGGGCACCATGGAGACACCCCATGTCTTCTCCCAGGGCGTCCATGAATTCAAGTGAGTGGCACAGGTCTTTGGTGATGGGACGCGTATATACGTTTGTTCAAAGTTCTGACTTTCTTGAAAAAAAAAATCCTTCACGGGTATTACTCCTGCAAGGTAATTTTTTCAACCGTTTCCCTCCGTTGCCTTCCCCAGGCTTGAGAGCGTCACCAGGAACGTGAAGGTTCGAGCCCCGCAGGACATCAGCGTCCAGGCTCGCGACGGAGACATCTTGGCCACCTCCGTGAAGGACGCGTCCCTGGTGGCTGTCCAGGGCGCCATCAGGTTCGACAACCCCAATATATTTATGCCCAAGCTGTCGGAGCACAGGGTACGGCAGGAGGCCCCGCGGGAGACGAATCGCCCCACCGTCCCTCCTCCAGGTGGGTACTCCCTCCCTGGCCAGTCAGCAGGAGTGCTGGCTGTGCCTTTCTCTCCTCCCTGTCAGTCTTTATCCACAATTATCATCCTCTATCACTCTAGAATGATCGGGTACATATTTTTCTTGAACGACTACTCTCCTCGTCACTCCAAGTTGCTAATTACCAGTCACTCTTCACACTAACTGCCTCTATCCTTCATTCACATGTGTTGAGAGACGTCTTGCTTTACTGTGCATCCCTCCCCATTCCCAGAAATATACCATGAATTTTGCTCTTTTGTTAAACTGTAAACGAACCGGTGGGCGAGGCCTTCCTCATGACCCCAAGTTAAGGGGGGTCATCAGATTTGTATACTTCCCACGACTGATTAACATACATTACACAGCAATTTAACTAAATATTGTAAGATGGTTTCCATGAGCCTTCCGAGTCTGGGCGAGTGTCGTCACCTCACGGATGGTTTTACGTTTCCCAGAGACACAAGTGCCGGCACCTGAGACGACCCGGGAGGCTTCCACGACCCCCCTTCCAGGATCCCCGTCGCCGGGCCCGACCCAGCCACCTGTACAGGTGTTCCAGGTACAAACATCTGTGTTAACATTTAAGACTGATGGAAAAATATTGGTTGTACAAGGTACTGGTCCTTGAGTCACCTCATGTGCAGCTGTGGGGCCACTATACTGGTGGGGAAGCTGTCAGGCTCGACCCACACTGCTGACGCTGTCGTGTCCTCCTGGCAGGTGTGTGTGTGTCCGAACGGCCGGCTCTTCCTGGTGACGGCGTCCTCAGCGTGCGTCCCGGACGACATTGTGTGTCGCTAGCGGTCCCCTCCTGCAGGAGGCTAGGCTCCGCTGTGTATAGGGCTGTTGTTGGATGCCAGGTGCTGCTGCTGCAGAAGGCGAGAGGTACTGCTGCTGCTGCTGCTGAGCGTTATTATATAAACGAAGGGGAAAACGAAAAGATAAAAGTCGACCTTATCAACCTCAAATAAAATCCTCAGGATCCGCGGAAGAAGTCAAAAGAGACGCCATAACAAGAGGAAATTACAGGAAACTAGAGGTGCGTACGGACGGTCATAAGGAAACATTGCTTCACAGAACTGTGGACTCTAGAGCAACACAACACGAGAGGGAATCAATGCGAGTGACTCTGGGAAAAATTATTATGATAGAATTGCAGAGATGAAAGGTGGAGCCCCTACATTACGACACACACACACACATACACACACTTCTGGTAGAGTATGGTCAGGGTCAAGACGAGTCTACTTTGATAACATGTGGGGGAGATTATGTCTATGAAAATTTTTAAACTGGTGTAATGACGGTCTGCTTAAGATCTTGCTGTAACATTGTCTTAAACCTCATATGTGAATAACAAAAACCCTTGCATGTGCATATGAATGTAGATAAATAAATAACGTAAGTTTGAAAAAACATTACATCCCCCTGGCTGACAATGGACTCGCCCAGCTGGCGGCGAGCGTGAGAATGTTGCCAATTAGGTGTCAGTGAATTAACATATAATCTTTCCTGACATTATATAAGTTTATGTAAAAATGTATATTCACATGATAATCAATGTTCTAATAAACATTGGAAAGAAGTCTGTTTTAGGAAATTACCAACCACTTAATGACGTCGATATGGTCTATCTTTCTCATTTGAAGAACTGGTGTCGCCTGCTAAAATATGAAGTAAAATGTGAAAGATATTTATCTGTTTTCAAACGTCTATTAAACAGTAAAATGTTTATGCCACTCAGATGTTCATAATACCATGAACACGTGATTTTTTTCAAAACCGAAATACCAATATCATATAAAATTTCATTATTTCTTTTTTTACGTTGCGTATGTATCCCTCACATGAAGCTGCCGGACCTGATAGTTTGCATGGCCGGTAAGCAAGACAGCAAATTTATACCCACCTTCCATCCTGTGGTGAAACAACGACAACATCCACACAGCAAGTGAGGTCAGAGCCTGGTCTATACGCACATGCGCACGCACGCACATGACCCACAAATCCGGTGTATGTACCTCCACTAGGTCACTGTCGGTGGACTTTCCCTGCCACAGTTGAAAAAGTTAAACAATCTGTTTCACAAACTGTACAGTCTGGTTTGGTCAGATAGACAGCGTAGCTCCTTAGCTAAACACTGAACAGTTTAGTGTACTGAAACGCGATGAACAGATGTACAAAACAGTTCGTTCAATGTACTCACAGTTAGTCTATTGCTGAAACGTGTAAGAAAATTCTAAGAACTTTTCAAACGTTCTTTATCTGTAATTATTTCTTATATTTCTTGAAATCGGAAGAAAAAATTTAACATTTGTAGGACATAATCTACTATCGTTGGTCGGATGAGATATGGAGAGGAGGAGGTTCCAGCCCGTTTAAATGACGATTTCCTCAGAACGAAAAAGAAAATGTAATTTATTCATTCACTGACCGTAAGCTTTACGCTGACGTTCACGGTCAACCGTTTCCACGAGGATCGTACACACGGCCTTCCGTTTCCCCTGAGGTCACCATTGACGTTGGTGATTCTGAGTGAGTCAGGCCAGCCTGGTCCCCCCCACCCCCTGGGAACACTTAACACAGCATCCACCTGCATAGCATCCCACTGTGGGAACACCCGTGTGTGGAGTCTTGTGTACTCACGGCACCACCCTAACGGGTGAGGCTCCTCACCCCCCCCCCCCATAGATATCGGCCACGGGGGACCCCAGACCCCGGCACCTGGGGCAGAGCGGACGACTGATCTCCGTGGGGGACGCAGTGCCGCCCTAGAGGGGTGGAACTCCACGCCTTCCAGAGCCTTGGTCTGGATTCCGGGCCGGGAACCAAAGGCGGCAGGAGCACAACAGAGGACGGGTGATGCAGGTCTGGGTCGCGTGAGGTGACGGATGGGAGAGGTCAACACGGGTGGTGGACGGGTCCATTACAGGTAGCGGAGGAGTTCGACCCAAGTTACAGTACACATACCCACGAGTGAGCGAATGACGTAACTATCTGTCCGATATCCAAAGCCAACAAACATCAGCAATGGGCCCACTAACATGAAGGAAGCTGGCTTTATCCGAATCACAGCTAAACCAGCACCACGCTGGGTTTAGACCTTCCTTTCACTACTCCTCTCATCTTAGTCACTTAATCATTCTATAAAACCATCTCTTCTAGACATAAGAGATTTATTGTCTGGAAATGCTACAAGTAAAAGAAGAATCAATCTCTGCATATGCACGAAACGAAGGAAAAATATTGGTATTATTGTTTACATAATAGAATAGTTTACCCTATATAAATAAAGAAAATGAAAGCATTAGGATTATCAAAGAAAACGTAAAAACTTACATATTGTTTAAGCGAAACTGACGTAAGGCTACATACTTTAAACGAAAATTTTTAAAATGCATAAAATTGCTTCCAGTTCAACTAATAATGGCTGTATTACGTATACTTCAAAACCTTAATGCAAATGTGCAATGTGCAGAGTTTGAAATATGCGAGAGGGAAAATTGAAGAGGTCCAGGGCTCTTTATAGTTCAAAAATAAATATGAAATAATTTACGGTTCGCACTAAAATTTTCATTTATCTTAGCAAGAAAAATACTGGCGAGCTGCAGTTTTCATGGCATAGCATGTTCTGAATAATTAAATTTTCAGGACAAACCTGTGACATAATTCCCTTACCCAGGCGTACCTGTGTAACGCAAAGCAACATTACATACAGGACACAGCCTCCGCCACACTCGTTCAAGGTCAGTGAGACAAGACATATCTAAGGACGAAATGATGTGTGGACGATAAAGAAGACATAAGTGAAACTGGCAGTGGAAAACAAACGGGGAGGTATTTAGAAATCAGGATGATGAACGGGATAAACAATCAGACTGTACAAGAAACAGACAGACAGACAGACGGAATGAGATAAGAGGCCAACAAGTAACAGCAAAAAGCACAGCAATATATGAATGACAGCATCACCGAAAACACACAGATGACTCGACCTCTCCCTCCGGGTTGAGTCAGTATGGCCCGGGGCGTGAGGGGCTGGCTGGGGTTTCCCTCACGGGACGCGGTCACGGACCCTGCCGTAACGAGAACCCCGTGACGTCACTAGTGAAATTTAATGCAATGGACTCGCCCGCAGGGGAGTCCACTTCCAACGTTACTTTCACTCTGCCGTTCAGCCAGCGGCATGAATTGATATTGTGTGTATTTGTGTGTTAACGTCTACGATAATCAAGGAACAAGAGGCAAATAAGACTATTAATCAAATCATAGTCAAAATTATGTAAATAAATCAAGGGATCGATCACCCGGGGACTTCCCCCTTCCACTGGCTGTTCGAGTCCGGACATCTGTCGACCGACGGGGAAGACGGTGGCGTCTGTCCTACCACACACCACACTCACCACTATCATTACCTTGACGCAGGAGAGACGTGTTCTCCGTATCCTCCCTCATGTTCAAAATATGCATATCATTATCAGCATGTATTCGTTTTACGATGAACTTCATGCGAAATCCTTGTACGGGCTGTGGGGAGGGGGGAAAAGGGTAGGGTGATCTCATGGTCAGTGTAACATTGTAGTGCCGACCGGCCTATCCTCCCCTCCCCCACCTCTCCCCACTCCCCTATATACCATATAATCTCCCCATCCTACGCTCCCTGGTCTTCTAGTACCATTTACTGAGGTTAGCAATCAGTATTTCATTGATTTTTTTTTTCTCTCTCTCTACTTGGCATACCTAGGTGAGTCTCTCTCTCTCTCTCTCTCTCTCTCTCTCTCTCTCTCTCTCTCTCTCTCTCTCTCCAGTATCAGCAACAGGTTCCCCCCCCCCTCCTTCACCGGAGACATCAGCAGTGTATGGATGAAGGTAGAAGATTCCCATTCTCTTTTGCTGCAGCTGGGGACAGTAAAAACGAGCTGTGGTTGCCCACCATTTAACGTTTTCAGTACCGAGCGTTCTGTTCTTATGGGAAGATAAAGTAATCACTGCCAAGTGAGATATAAACTTATAGTTACAGACATATAATCAGAAGTCCTCATTGGCCTTTAAGTCTGGCAGATGTAACAAACGCCTGACAAATATCAAGTTGTTCATACAAACATGATCTTCATAGGTATAAGATTCTTAGAAAAAAAAATGTTTTAAATGTGACCCAGTCAATATATCACATACAGTTTTTGACAAATCACCATACTGTCATGTCTATACTTGTGACGTCACACCACTACCTGCCTTCCTATTGAATGCTGACCCTCATTACGTCATTCAGTTTTAGTTTCAATATTTTTTTCTTTAACAGATTCATTTATGATACGCTATCCCAATATCTAATTCCTGGAGGAAAAAATCGCTCTTCTTCATGAAGAAAACCATTACAATATAGAGTATATTCTATGATTGTTCACCGTTTCCCATGTAAAAAAGGTAGCGTCAGGAACAGACGAAGAAATGGCCTCATTTGTTCACAACTATTCTCTAGCTGTCATGTGTAACGCACAGAAACCACAGCCCTTTATCTACAACCAGGCCCCACAAACCTCTCCGTGATTTTCCCCGGCCGCTTCATACGCCCTAGTTCAATCCAACGATTGCACGTCGCCCCCTGTATACCGCATCGCTCCAATGTACTCTATCCCGTGCACGCCTAACATCCTCCTGCATGTTTTGGCTTTTACCTTCCTACCACAGGGGTCCATTTGTTTCCGTCAGCGATTCAAGGGTGGCCCGTTGTGATGTTTCTCCTATACCTGTGAGTTTTGAAACTCTACTTTCTCATGTTTTTTCGCAACAGATGATACGGCCTGCACCGTCAACAAATTTTCCATTTCATGCGAAACTCTTGCGATTCCTCTTCATCCTTAACTTTTCCATCTTTTTAGTCATTTCATTATATTTCCTTTCAATTTTGATTTCGTGAGGGGTTTTGTCCTTGAGTGAAGCCCATGAAAATAAACTTAGAGCATTATTGTGTTGTAAGTCTCAGGAAGTATAAGCAGATTTGAAGAACTATAGGCTGAAGGTGATGTAAAGAGGAAATGTAAGCATGTGGCGAGTTGGTGTCGTGTGTTTAGATATAGAGGCAAGTGTAGGACGGACTGTGCATTCCACACAAACAGTGGGGGTCTGTGCAGCTGTGCGTTCGTTGTCGTCATTGTTGGTCTTCCCGTCAGTACGTGATGCACGGGGCTGTTCCTGTCCGTCCGTCGCCACCATGCAGGGGCGGCGGATCGAGGCTTTGGGCCGGCCGGTCCATCATCCTTGTGCCACAAAATTGACCCGGATGGTCCCCCTGTTGCTTGGTCCCGGTCCAGATCCGGGGTGGGTGTGGTCCCACGAGTGTCGTCTGGACTGCGAAGTGGATCAGAGATGCTCACCAGCTTCCTGCCAGCACACTTTCCAGGCTGGCGGTTCCCTCTCGCCGCTCCATATAGTTCCTGGAGTGACCTCTTGCTGCCAGGAACCAGCCCAACCACACCGGAGAAAGTGAGTGTGGCTGGAGGTGTGGTCGGTGTGCCACTTTCACCCTCCACCCTGGTTAACCTCACCCACATCGAGGCTCGAACGCTGCTCACTCGGGTCTCCCCATGTGCCACTTTCCTCTGTGGGTGTCACTGGCGAGCTAGCACTTCCCCCTGGAGGCTGGCTGGCACCGGCACACGTCTCCTTCACCTACTTCCACCTGGCGAGGGGGGCAGGGCAGGCCGTCTCCCCTTGCCATAGCACCTGGACCTCCCCGCCGTCGTCGGCTGTCTGGGTCGAGGACGAGGACACGGCCGTCCGACCCACACTGACGCAGGAACACTTTCTTCGGGCTTCCTCGGTGTCGTCGTTCCAATTGCAGAACACGACCAAGGGCACAGATTTAGACAAATCATGACACCAAACGCTTAATGTGGTATCATTCTATTTAGACCCAAATCTAAATGAGACAGAAAATTCCTCTGGGAGCCAAAAAGGTTTGCCTTTGTCATCTTAGAAACCCAAAGTAAACAGCAAGAACTTGCGATGTTTCATTATGTTGCTGCGTACCTGCAAGTAAGACACAAGACCTAGAAAATGCCTTTCCCTTACACCGTCCAACCTCTGAAACATAGTTGGGACACGGCAGTCTGAGCGCCTGTTACAGGCAGATCCACCTGCTGGTTCAGACACCCCCAGGCTCCCTCACCTCCCCAGCCAACCATCTAGGTACTGGTAACGACAGGTCCTACAGCGTGGACGAGAAGCGAGCGTTGCTCTTGTGTATCAGAGTTGAAACGCTGTAGGTCTGGCAAGGTGATCAGAGTAATGCAGTCGCGTTTCTGATGGAATATTTGAGAGATCTACCAAAATATTTGGAAGATGGCACTCGCTGCCGGCCCCTATGGTAGAGGTATGATTTACTCAAGAGGATAACATAAAACTGCAGATAAACTTGGGGGAAGATATTTCCAAATCCCAGCCACCAGACTTCACATGAACTAAATAATAAACTAGCTTTAAGCGTTGTTGGAATGTACCATCCAGACGTCCTCCTATGATACGAATATGCTACACATGGTACGCTGTTGTACCTTCAGCTCTTACGAATTTTCATAGCAAATTCTCGTTTGTCGTAATCGACAACGATGTGTTTCCGTCCGTCGTACAGGCATGAACGACACTATCTATGTACATTGGATTAATGCCTGATTCTCACTTTCAGGAACACAGGCATATTCGGTTCTGCTTTTGATAATCACACTGATCTGATCATGACAGAGTGAATTACCTTCCTAACTCTCGTCAACTGCTGCTTCCAAAAATGCTTTAGCTTCTTCATAACAAACTGTTGCAACTCAATAATGTTATCATCCTCTGTAGCCACGCATAAACATCTTCAGCGCATCTCTGATCTTCTCTCTCTTCTCATATAGGTTTCTTTTCTCTTCATCTTACCAATCACTACTGCAAGTTCAGGTCACTTATTGGGCCAATTTTACAACCTTCAACAAATAGCCCCTAATCTTCATTTCTTCTTTAGTCTGTCGTCTGCCCGATAGTTTTCTTCGACCCATATGACACTACCATTTTCTATGATACCGATCTTTTGTTACTTTCGTCCCCCCTTAAACAAAATTCTATGCACGGTATATGCTCAAACAAATAATGTATATGATGATTATAGACAAATTCAGACTAATTGTATAAGCACTGGAAAGCTCTGGGTCTGTTTATCAAGAACAGTGTTACATACTGAGACCTAATGTGACGTGCCGGGTTTGTGAATAACAGCTACAAATACAGACATTACGATCAACAATCAATCCGTCACGTATACAACACATTTGAACAACTGTTTGATCAGCTCGTCAGTTTAGGTCAGGCACTGTCTAATCACCATGCCAGTCCAACAAGCATCGCCATAACACGTTACTCATTTACGTATCTTCCGCCACACTGGATTGCGACAACACCACGAGGTGTACGTTCGCGGGCGGGGTGGTGGAAGGAATGGTAAAAGACATCCACTGCCGCGGGAACGACTGTAATACACTAAGCGGACTTTGTGTACTCGTAGCTGGGAGAACACGGGGAAACCTGCGAACAACAGACCTAATGGTCCAAGACGGAGGTTGTCTGCTGGAGAAGCGTGTCGGTAATCTAAATTTTTCATCTATATTCATAGCGACGGGATAATGCAAATGGCTCCTCCCATCACCTATATGACGGAGAACAGGAGAGTGCAGCAGAAGGCTCCACCCCACCCACCACTCCCTCGCCTTGGCACAGGTCGGGTCGAGACGCACGCTTCAGGGCGTCACACGTCAGGGCGTCACGCGTCACAGCCAGTGATGCAGCGGCCGCCCCGTAATGACTTGTCTCTACCCCCCCAGCACGGGGGAGAGTGCGTGTGTAGCCCGTGAGTGAGTTAGAGGGCGTGCCACGCCACAACCTGGTAAGCAGATTACAGCTATCTTTTTGATACTCAGTGTGACGCACGCAAATTAGAAAAGAATAAAGTTTCACAATAAATAAACCCGATAACACGAACGTTCTGTAACGCTACCAATCCTCGGATGAATTAATCTTATCAACCAAAGATAACAGACATAGTGGAAACCCGAGCAAAGATATACGTAAGTCCAACTACGTATTGAAATTTAATTACAAATATTAATACGGCAAAATGTGTTCACATTTAACTTCGTTTTAAATCCTACGCTCTAGCGACCGAGTCTATTCGTAACATTCGCTGTGGAAGTGTGTGTCCGGGGAACACATTAAGTTCATGTTCGCTCGTTCTCTGCCTTTCACATTAAAGGCAGGTATGAACCTATCCCAAGTAACATACAATAACGATAGAACACTAAACTTATTTCCTAATCCCAAAAGTTACTTGATTGTTTATTATTATGAGTAATTACTTGTCTCCCCTTCCTTAGATAATGGACTCGTCCTGATGACGTTCTGAACTTTCACTGTAGCAGCGGTGACAACACCACCAGACAGTGTCTGCCCCTCACAGAGGAGAGGGAAGATCTCTCTCTTTTTCTTTCTCTCTCTACGCATATAACCTGCAGTGAATGAGCTACTTTCAAACAGACTTCTAAGCTTCTCATATTATAGAAAGCTCAATTAAATGTGTTCAAATACACGAAAATATACAGAAAAAAAGTTTTCAACTGATAGTAACTTGTGTGAGGCATCTAATGGACACAGTACTTGAGGATCTTTACACCAGAAATGCACAGTATAAAGATTACAATACTGCTTCAATATATAACCAGCACGACAGGAAACTATAATACATATTGGTACAGTGACCAAAATCTATTCACTAGGTGGAAAATAGAGAGATACATGTCGCTGAGCATAAATCAGTTCATCCTAGAATGTTCCTTGTACCAGCGATGTAATGACACGTACTAAATATCCTCATCAATCTTTCATTCATGTTATGCTTTCGTACCCTGCGACTCCCCCGTGGTACAAATAATGGCCTCGTCCGGCGCCCGTTACAGGCCGTACAGGCAGCCAGCCAGCGTTAGTCTGGCGCCAGTGACGGGCGAGTTAGGTACAGCGAGATGGTAACTTGCCACAAAGTCACTGTAATATGACCACGTGGTTGATTTTTTTTTTTTTTGTCATTACCGAAAACACTGCCTTTTGTAGTTAAATACATATACCTTTCCAGGGGCTAATGCTTGTTCTAATGAGCTACAGAATAAATCTGCATTCAAATGTATAAACATTATTATCCTTGGGACGCTAATATTATTTGCTGTGTTACAAATGTAGTCTAAGCAGGTTATCATACGATCTTAATCCCGTCTTCGTCCATGTCTGACTGACCTGGATCTTTGCAAGTGCAGAGACCGAAGATAACCATCTTTGCAACGTTCTCACGTTACCCCTTCTCAAGTTGCATTTATATCAAATACAGAAAATGATTTTGCAGTAGTAAAAATGTCGCTAAAGCAATATATATATATATATATATATATATATATATATATATATATATATATAACTGGGTGTATTAATACCAAACCCAAAAGGTGGAAAAACTGATTAGGAATTCCTATCCCATATTATGCATTGGTAGTTTTCGGAAACGACTTAAACCGCATGAATATGCACACTGAAAATTATTCAAAAATTGCCTGTGAGCATCCTAAGTAACAGACACTTTACTGCACCGCCTAAGTTCCCACGGTTTTGCCTTCATATGCAAATTGGGTTACACACCGGGTGGGAACATTCTCCCAGGGGTATTTAAACCAATGTTGTGACTGGAGATGACCTTACCGATTTTATATGTAATAAGAAGCAAATAAGAATCCCACGTCAATCCAATTCTATCTCTCCTCTGTCAAGAGAAAGTCCATATTGCGAATGATACACATAAAATTTAGCAACATCTAATTCTAGTCCGGGTAACAACAATTTCGACAACACACAACTCCCCCACGATACAGTGGCCTCGCCCAACACCTGTCTGGGACAGAGTGCGGCCGCCGGGGGGATAGTGTGGCGCCAGCGGAGGGAGGATATCCCTCCACATTTGCAACGGCAAGTGTTGCACTCCACCGTTGAAAGCCAGAATGTACAACCTGCCATCTACATTTAATATAAACTAGCCTTACACATGCACCCTTTCCTATATATATGATGGAAGTCAGTGTGTAATTCTTTTTTCTACAACGTTGCGAATCATTTGATCAATAAATGAGATATCTTTAAACTTTATAATCATTTCAGTTAGTTATTCTGTCGCTAGGGTAGATAAATATTGCATAAGAATAGGAGGTGGGTATAACTTCTAAAGAGCATTATGATTATCGACTACCCTGGCGTTATCCAGCTGCGCCTGGCAGCAGGTGATCCTCACCCGCGTCAGCAAGCAACAGGTCCCCACCACACTTACAAACCACCAGCAACAGATCCCGCCACGAGCACTAGGTAAAACGACAGGCCCGACTACAGTCACCAACGACAATCACCCGGTAATAACGGTCCTAAAATGCTGTCAATGTCCGCCGTCACCCTAGTAGCGCCCGTCACAGCAAGCGTCACCAAGCAGCACCTGTCCCCCCACGCCACGCCACGCCCGGCCGGCCCAACCGTTCCCTGTCCTGCCGTCAGCCGGCCACCGTACAAACCCCAGCTGGATCACCGGAGCCCCGGCTTCTGACGGGTAAATTACCGGTAACAGGAATGGTGGTCCCGTTAGCACCGCTGTGTTAACGGACTTTTCAGCTAACAGCCTCAGCAAGGTCATATTCATGTACAGTGCAAACGGTGCGCGCACCAAAAAGGTCGTCAATGTTAACTAAATTCCGCAAAGCAATTTATTTTTTGACCGAACTTAATCTGAATGATCTGATATTTAAATATCTAAAGAGCAAGCGAGTCTTCGCTTAATAGCAACAGTAGGGATAAGTATAACGGTTCCCTGTATTGTCGTCTCTTGGACACAGGTCTGGCTCATCTGGCACCAGTTATCTCCCCAGTGTGTTGAGCGCGTGTCAGGCAACGACAGAAAGATACGTCCACTCTCCTCCCCAAGCTCTTAAGGAGAAAAATTTTACGACTCAAGAATATTTTGATATTTGTAATATTAACATATAATCTTGTCTAGCAAAGAAAGAAAACCAGTAATTTGCTAATTTGTAAACAATGCGTTGAAAAGCTTTAGTGAATCAACCTTAGACCCATATATAAATGTAATGTATAAATTGAACCATAACCTGGTGCGTGGACTGGTTGTGGAGAGGGTGGGTGTGGTATTGGGATGGCACCGTGACAGACAGATAGTGGATGTGAGCGAGTGAGTCCTTTTCTTCGTCTGATCCTGGCGCTACCTCGCCAACGCGGAAAACGGCGAACAAGAATGAAATTATATATATATATATATATATATATATATATATGTGTGTGTGTGTGTGTGTGTGTGTGTGTCATTATTCACTAAACTTGAACTAATATCTTGTTTCTGGATCATATTTTGAGTCGTTTTGTTTTGCGTTTTATTTAACCGATCTTTTTTACCTACACCTGGATTCTGCCAGCCCGATTGATGTGAATTACAGGCCTAAAAACATAATGCCATGGAAAAAAAACAAGGGAGTCTGGATATGGCTGGAGACATCTTGCCTGTCACCCCTGCTGCATAATGGACTCGTCCAGGAAAAGCCTTGCTCGACTCCACAGTGGCGCTCGGCTGCAAGGGGCCAGTGAGAAGTCTGCTGCCAATGGCTGAGTATTTGACCAGGGTTACGAAGCCCACCATAAACATAAATAATTTCGGATGACACTGAAACGTCCGCAGTATTATTTAGAGATAAAACACGTTAAAGAACTGCAACGACAGGACGGTACCTCAATGACCTTCGGCATTATCACAACGATACGATTCGCGGTCATTTTCAGCCTCTGAGTGCCGCCTGCTCTGATGTCTGTTATGACAGCAAATTACAAACGTTTCATATATCTTAGTTAACGCTGTAGCAACAACTAAAGAATCGTCTTAATTCAAATAAAAGATTAACAGAAGGCGGACAAAAACATATATACCTTTTTTCTTATCCGTGTTGGAACATAAACCGTTTGTGGTTAGACTACAAACTCAAAAGCGAAATACTCTAATATTCCTCATGAAGTGGAAACACAAAAGTTTTAGCAGTAACTGGTCAGACGGCTACCCGTATCTCGTACACTTTTACAAGTTGTATGAGCAGTTCCACAACTACTTTTCACATAACAACCATACATGTCTTAAGATATATATATATATATATATATATATATATATATATATATATATATATATAGAGAGAGAGAGAGAGAGAGAGAGAGAGAGAGAGAGAGATCTACGATACGCAGTGACTTCATGAAATGAATTCTGTGCCAATTCATATAAACGAATAACGTGTAGTGTCGGGCAGGAGACCAAACATCAACATCAACTGACCACAGGCACAAGTGAAAGTCTGGCTGGACGAGTCCACTATCCATGAGGGGTAGGCAAGAAGGCACTTAACAGGAAGCCGAAAATAACATGTTATGGACTGAAACATACTATGTGTGTGAGGCTACGATTGTGTTAGCATTATTCTGGTAATAAACAAATAACTAATTTTACTTTGCAAGACCTGCTAGATCTAAAAAGACGCGGTATATCGTTTTCAGCACCAGCGTCCACTCACTTCATTGATCGGCATTATCTTTCGATACATAACTTGTGAAAAACCTTCATAAATGATTTATGTGATTACGTTATCCTTTCCAAGTTATCAACAACGTACCAATGGGAACATGCCACTAGCACCCCCTCCCCCCCTTCCCCCAGCACCCGCCTGTTATCCCAGACACTCGCTGGCCAAGTGGCTACCTGTACTGAGCAACATGACGCTGTCCAAAACGACAGTTGCTTACGCAACCTAAATTCCCATGCTGACCACTCAACCCGACGCTGACCACCCTGACCAGTGGCTACTTAATTCAGCTTTCCAGACTGACCACTGGCCACTCAGTTGGACGCTGACCACCCCGACCAGTGACCACCCGATCTATTCTTTCCATCCTGACCGCCGGACGCTCAAACCTACGCTGACCACACTGACCAGCGGCTAACTCAAGTTCTCCCAGGCTGACCAGTGGCTACTCAATCCGACGATGACCACACTGACCAATAGTCAACCAACACATTGCTCTCACACCATCCCAGTTGCCAAGCCCAAACTCTATGACTGACCAATCGGCTGTCAATATGGTTCTCAGGACGGCCAATAGCCAGCCAAATCCTAAGCTCCCCTCTGTCCTGCTGACCAATGACCGACCGACCCTCTAGAGGGCAAGTGGGCAGCAAATACTTCTCTTACGTTTAGTGGCATCTCTTACACTGCCCATATCACAGGACGAAAGTAAACATGACCATTACATAAATGGAGCAATTTTACTTGTACTTATGATACATTATAGTATCAGAATGTTAAATATAAACGTGAGTTTAACTAAGAATATAACTGTCGAAACTAATTACGTTGTACAGAGCCATATGAACAAAAGTGTGTGTTTATACATAGGCCAAAATATCCTCGAAATCACCAGGAAAATGACCAGTGGCGAGCCAGACTTGACCAGAGGGGGAACTGACCGGACGAGTCCATCATCCTGGAGGGGAGGCGGGAGGACACCCAACACAACCAGCCCAGCAGCAGAGTGACCAGTGGTCAGCCAGCCTTCACCAGAACAGCATCAAGCGAGGGTCTCACGAGACGAGTCCACCACCGTACGGGAGGGGAGGCAGGACACCCAACACATCAGGGAATTGACCAGTGGTCAGTCAGAGGTGACCGGTGGTACACCAAGCGAGGGTCTGACTGGACCAGTCCACTGTTTGACAGGGGAGGCTAACTGGCAAATGGTAAAAATTCCACACAGAACAGGATTGAAGTGAGACAGGCGGTTCAGCTACCGATAAGCAATTCAGCTCTATTCGTGAGATCTCAAAATGACGTCAAGGGTGACCCACGTTTATCACAGTAACTCGAGCATCTTCAACAATGATCGAATATGAAAAAAAAAACAACCAAAGAATCAGGTGAAGCTTAGTTCAGTACTTTTTGTGTGTGTAACGGAAAAGTATTTTGTTTTACCTCTCTTGGAAGCATAAGTTAAAATTATTACCTCAATACGAAGTGAAATATCTCGCTAAAGCATTCACGTCAACAACGAAAGTTGCTATGAATGTTAATATTAAATGCTTATAAACAGTGCATTCAACGTTACTGTTTTTGTAGAGACACGGTAACCTTACCACAGAAGTCGGGTTTACTGAGGGCATCACTGTTGGCTGCCAAAGCAAAGAACTAGGTTACGTACTTTTTTCCAGGATCTATAACAAAATGATTTATCTCGATCTTAACCTATACTTATCCAGACAGCCCATATCAGAGAAAAATTCCTGGTGTCACTCAGGAGCTCCTGTAGTTCCAAGGCTGCGCAACTTCCAGCGGAAGTGTGAAGTTCTTTGGCGAAACTATTCCTGATGATACAGCTTCGCTAAAGATGACTTTCCACTCCCGGTGTAACCTCGAGCAGGCGAAGTCCGGTAACACCTCTCGTTGCTGTCGAGACCAATAGCAGCCGTAGGTCTGCTAAAACCAAAGGACCTCATACCAAGGTCCGCGTGGATGTGACAAACACACACACACACACACACACACACACACACATATATAACTGATCAACAGGCAGAGAGAGACATTAACTACGTCCTAAAACTATAGGAAGCGGAGCTGAATTTGGTATTAAGATTGCAATATCATTGCTTAATGCAACATATAAACGTCAGACCAAACTAAAACTGAAATGAACTTTGTTAAGGTTAAGGGAGGCTGTCTGGCGAGTGGAGACTTTCAAGACGAGAGGTCAGTATTACCCCCAACATGTCTTGCTCCATCCCGAGAAAACTCGTCCGTCGGTCTCTGGCAGCCACCCCTCGCGCTCCCACGGCGTTCCTGCTCCCATAGTAGTGCATCCGCCATACCATCTTGATTGGGCGCTTTTGTAGAGAAAGATATACACATTTCAGGGATTACTTGCGCAAATGCAAGCTGGACAATGTGGGCATGCCGGAGCCCTGGTGTTCCCACGCTGGACTACTCGCACAGCCCACCTGCATCGCCGCCCTCTCTCTCACCGCCCCATCTGCGCCCATTCAGACCCTCGGCTGACCACTGCCCAACCTCCTCGCGTTCCCACAGTGACCAACCCCTGGCTAGCCTGGCCGCACAAAATGTATCGCTGCTGTAAAATCGCATTCAGAAACAACATTGCAAATTTGTGTAAACCCGACTACAGGCGTTAAACAATACAGTGTAGCCAGTTTCTTCACAGTGAGGTTTTTTCAAATATTTCAGGTTAGGGAGGCAGAAAATTCTGCAAGTAAGCTATTCAGCTCATTTCGTGAATGCGCTTTTAATTCAGATTCCTATTTCAGCCTTTCACACAACCTTTTCTTGAGACAGCTTATCTATGTGCACTGGTTTCAGTATCTAAATGAGATAAGAATATTTATTCATTCAGTCGTAACTCGCTCACTAATACCTTACATCTATAAAGGAAGCCGTATTGCGGGACAGCAATGCGCAAATATGCGATGGACAAAAGGCGATGCATCTGCTCCCGCGCATTCCCACGCTTGACCACCGCACCGGCCCAACCCAGCTGCACCACCCGGTAGCCCGCCCACTACCTGCCACTTGGGACCCACCTGACCACTAGTGGCCATCTCACTGGACCCCCTCGCCAGACTGGACAGTGTCCAGCGCTGACCAGTGGACAACAGCTCGGCGTCCTTCGTCGAGCGTCGGTTGACCGCTGCAAATGACCCCTTGCGTTTCAAAATATTCGCATGCTCTTGGTTCCCACACTTTATATATATATATATATATATATATATATATATATATATATATATATATATAGAGAGAGAGAGAGAGAGAGAG